>VCJN01002185.1:0-281682 GCA_006384855.1 Tetraselmis striata | reverse complement strand
ACCACAATTTGCTCCGCGGCGGAGCATGACGATATGGCATGTTGGGTAGGGCGCCCTGCTGGTCTCTAGCTGTTGTTTCACGTCGTATCTACGTAGAGCCAACTGATTTAACCGCGGTTTGTACAGGCAGTTCACATAGAAATGACTAAGCGGAGGCGATGCGGTGTGCATTGGAGGCCCGAGCAAGGCAGCTGCGCTGAGAAACCGCTGCATAAACATATAAGGAAAAATGACAGATTGCTTTCAACACCAGTGTGAGCCGCTTTTACTCAAATACAATTATATATGGGCGAGTCGGTGCCGGTTCCGAGCAGGCTGCGTTTCAAAGAGCAGTAACGGTTTGAAGTCAAGGAGCTCACATCTGTAGGCTCAGCTGAGTTGGGAGTGACCCGCTGTTTGTATACATAGTTTCATCGCACCGTTCACCACGAACAACGCATCCAGTGCGCGCGACCTGGCAGCATACCCGGTGTATGGTTAATGTTGATAATGGGGATGCTGATCAGTGAAGGTGCTGCTTATAACTTCCCTTGGAACACCCAGAGGCAAACGAACATGGGTGTAATGCTTACCCTCTGCGCAGGCCGATGGGATGTCTCTGGAATAATGCTTTTGTTTCATTGTCTGTCTGAATGTGTTTTGCAGCAACATTCCGCAACAACACCAACAAATTGCATGTGCTATCCATAGATACATACATAATGCACACACTGCCGCTCAAGTGAACCACGCCATGCATAACAGGATTCATTGTTTTATGGAACCATAGTATATAACAGCGAATATAAATCACATCAACATCTGTGTAATGATATGGCATTGGTGAATGAGGACATGACATTCATACGTGTGGGCTGCATCCAAGCACGACGACCAAAAGAATGTAGTGTTAACGCCAGTATATGAGGCATTGATTAAAACAGGGGACTTATATGCTACTTACAGTGATATGTTCTAGAATCTATACGGGATATTTAGTTGCCGGGCACAAACTTGGTGGCCATGGCGAAGCCGTTGGCGCCGCTGGGGTCCGCCAGGTGGGCGTCCAGGTTCTCGATGGGGCCCTTGCCGGTCACGATCGCCTGCACGAAGAAGCCGAACATGGAGAACATCGCCAGCCGACCGTTCTTGATCTCCTTCACCTTCAGCTCCGCGAAGGTGTCAGGGTCGTCAGCCAGGCCCAGGGGGTCGAAAGACTCGCCGGGGTACAGCGGGTCCAGGCCCTCGCCGGCAGGCCCGCCGTTCACGCGGTATCCCTCGATCAGGCCCATCAGCAGCACCTGCGTGAACACGATGGCCAGGATGGACTGCGCATGGATCAGGCTGGAGTTGCCCAGGTAGTCAAGGCCGCCCTCGGAGAAGATCTGCGCGCCGGCCTTGAACCACACCGCCTCGCCGAAGTTGGTGCCGTTCTTGGCCAGCAGCTCGGGGGTGACGCAGCCCAGAGCGCCCAGCATAGCCCAGCGGGCGTGGATCAGCTCCAGCTCGCGGTAGCGGCGGAAGGTCTCGGGGTCGGACGACAGCCCGGCGGTGTCCCAGCCATAGTCGCCGGGGAACTCGCCGGTCAGGTAGGAGGGGGTGCTGCCGGAGTAGGGGCCCAGCCACTTGGCGCGGTCGGGGCCGTAGAACTCGACAGCGGCGCGGGTGACCTGCTTGCGGCCGCGGGTGGCGACCGAGGTCTGGCCGGCCACGGTGGCGGCGAAGGAGCGGGCGGCGATGGCAACCATGGTGATAGACGAAAAGATGGGAAGGGAACGGAAGGAGTTTATGTGCGGGGCGAGGACACTGTTGAAACCCTGAGGACGATTGCAGCTATTTATGCGGCAGAGGCCAGTTCATACCTAGAGGTAGCTTTGAGAGTAGAGGCGCGCCACCCCCGCCTGACAGCGCGAGCTTGGCACGAAACAAGTTGGCAGGGTTTGCTATGTTTCGGGTGTTTTCGACGCCAGCCAGCAAGCAGCGAGTGAATACCCAGCGCCACGCTGGCGCCAGGAAGGCAAAGATTGCAAGCAGATTCGGGGAGATGGAGCCAATAACGCCAATCTGGAGCGCACATGGGACAAATCATTCGTCACCATGATCTCTGGCGCGTTATAATGACGATATACGCAAGATCAAAATACGGTAATTAATCGAGACAATCATTCACGAACCGTCGTCGACATGTACGCAGATACTGCATTTTTACGGTGTGATTGTCGGTATTGTTTATACCCGTCCTACCGACCTGGTAGACACTCACTGGTTATCATAAAGCAAATATCGACCACCGGCACCTTGTTGCCTGCGCGCTCACGTATCGACTTCATGTTCTCATACAGCAGCAGCCAGAGGGGCCAGGCGGCAGATCCCATACGGCCGCGGGCCCAGACGGGGAGGGATGCAGCACGGAACTTGCGACGGGTTGGCGCTGTTTGTGGGCAGGAGTGGAGGGTGGGTTGCTGCCGGTTCCAGCGGCATCCCGCCCGGGGCGCGGCGCAGCGTCTATCCGGCTATCATTTTTCACCTGTCGTCTGGGGCGATGGATATTGTTCGTCCATACGACCACTCGCACATGGAATGTCAGGGCCGTGGCAGGGAGAAAATACTTGCAAGTAGGGCCAGGCAGGGTACAATATTAATATTACCCAGCGAGGAAGGCCGCGCGCTCATCACTAGTTCAACACGCGGCCGGGTGATACAGGAGGAGCACAGTGGCCGTGTCTCAGCTTTCCTGCACAGGCGCTACTCGCATGTCAAAAGCAACCAAAAGTTGCATCGTCCCAAGACGAGTAGCCAGACACAGTATTAATGGATTAAACGCAATGCTGCAAACATATGCAGCGAAAGCTTGGCACCAGTGTGGACGAAGCAATAAGGGTTGTGGATGAACATATCCGCACGCGCCAAGTAAGCACACAGAGCAGATGATCAACCTGCGGCTATTATTGCGACTCATGGCAGTCTGGCACTAAATCAAAGCTAGGTGTCAAAGCTAGATGTAGCAAATCCATCATTTATGCTGCGCCTCCTTTCATCCACACATAGTACAGTCTCTCTTCCGCCCGGCACTACTCAGCAGGTGTGTGTGTCATCTAGACACACCCTCGAGCACTATCTGCTCGCACAGTAGGGAACCGTTTAGCCCGCCCCCTTCACTCTGACAGGAGTGCCTCCACATAATTGGACTGCCGCATAGCTCTGGCATGTTAACGCCATTATTTGGCTAGCTGCCTCGCACGACCAGTTCAAGCTCTATCTATCTGTGTTTATCGTCGATTTTCCTCACTTGCTTTTGCAGCGGCTTCTCAGCGGTTGCCTTACTCGGCCTCCAATGCGCACCGCCTCCATTTAGTCACTTCTATGTGAGCTGCCCCTGAAGCCGCGGCCAAATCAATTGGATATACCGTAGATGCGATACGATACAGCAGCCAGAGAACAGCAGGGCACGCAGCGCAACATGCCATGTCGTCAGGCTCCACCTCGTCAGTACCCATTCATGCCTGCATATACGGTATAGTACTGCATCGCCGATCTGACTGCTCACCTGCTTTGGTGGAAGTATATCTATATCTTGGTGAACGCAGCGGGCACTCAGCATACTATAGGTCTTGCCTCAGGATCTGCGGGTGCCGGCGCACCTCAGAGCAGTTTCGAATTGTACAACTTATGCTATATTATTAATAACAGTTTTCGGCCAGAAATGGCACGAGACTTGCTGCCAGTCGCATGCCCCCACCTTTAGGCAATACTGCACTTGCACCCTGCCTAGGGTTAACAGCCAAGATCGCCACGAGAGCGCCTCTTCAGGAGCCATCCACTGAGGACCAATGCCCGGCTGGAAACTTTTTGTTATTTTGTTGTACTAGAGTAAAACTGCGTGTGAGCTCAGCCAAGCAGCTAGGCAAGCAGCGGCGGATTATGGCTCACTGCGCACCCTTTCCCAAGGGTTTCTGGCAGCATGGCGGCGCAAAGGGGTTAGTTAAATGCTAGTTATTTTAGAGGGGGGAGTGAAGCTGCCAAAAAATCTGGCAGTTTCAACCCCTTCCGTTTTCTGTGTCATTATTAGCCTCAATCTGGGCTGGCGTGCATCCTAGGAGAACATTCGCTATATAGGTACTTTAATAGTTTCATCTACATTTGGCCTTTGGCAGCCAGGGCAGGTTCTCGGCATGTTTCGCGGTGGTCTGTGGGCCGCACCGGTTTTCTGCTGAGATGAAGGATGAGGCAAGAGAAGATCAAGACCAAAATTTGATGAAAAAGTACAGTTGCAATGATTAGTTTCCGGGATTAGGAAGTGACAGTTGGTTCCAAGAGGGAGCCCAACTACCAGCAGACCTGGGACCGTGCCTGGGGCTGACTGCAAATGAATTGTGTTTGTTAGAAACCAGGGGGGAGCCGGGCCTGTTCCTCACGACAGCCAGTATTTTCCGCATTTGTAACCACCAGCAGAACAAGTCACCCGTGAACCTGTAACCGCCTCCCTGTACTAGCCCGCGACGCACCTGCGTTGCGCCATGACTTCCGCAGCTCGGCCTCTGATGAGCATCCCCTTGCTCCAGCAAGCGCTGCGACTCAGAGTCTCGCCATAGGGTATGACAAACATGCCCACAACCCGTCCTTAAAGCTGTCCTTATTCCAGCATCGGCACCTGTACAATGCGAATAAGAAACTGCCCTGTCTGCCAGAGGCCAGAGGTAGACGAAACTACAATGCACCAGAGAATGTTCTTATAGGTTGCATGCAAGCCCGGGTTGAATTCAGCTTACTATTATACGTTTCTTATAGGTGCGCCGGCAACAGTAGATCCTGAGACAATACCTGTAGTTGCTCGTTTGCTGAGTGTGCGTAGTCGCCAAGATATAATTATTACTCATATGCTTATACCAAAGAGGAAAAACAATAAGAACCACGGTGCAGCACTATGCCACATACACAAGCCTGAATGCGCACTCAATTACATATCCCAATTGATATAAAACCACAATTTGCTCCGCGGCGGAGCATGACGATATGGCATGTTGGGTAGGGCGCCCTGCTGGTCTCTAGCTGTTGTTTCACGTCGTATCTACGGTAGAGCCAACTGATTTAACCGCGGTTTGTAGAGGCAGTTCACATAGAAATGACTAAGCGGAGGCGATGCGGTGCGCATTGGAGGCCCGAGCAAGGCAGCTGCGCTGACAAACCGCTGCATAAACATATAAGGAAAAATGACAGATTGCTTTCAACACCAGTGTGAGCCGCTTTTACTCACATTCCATTATGTTATGGGCGAGTCGGTGCCGGTACCGAGCAGGCTGCGTTTCAAAAAGCAGTAACGGTTTGAAGTCAAGGAGCTCACATCTGTAGGCTCAGCTGAGTTGGGAGTGATCCGCCGTTTGTATACATCGTTTCATCGCACCGATCACCACGAACAACGCATCCAGTGCGCGCGACCTGGCAGCATACCCGGTGTATGGTTAATGTTGATAATGGGGATGCTGATCAGTGAAGGTGCTGCTTATAACTTCCCTTGGAACACTCAGAGGCAAACGAACATGGGTGTAACGCTTACCCTCTGCGCAGGCCAATGGAATGTCTCTGGAATAATGCTTTTGTTTCATTGTCTGTCTGAATGTTGTTTTGCAACACCATTCCGCAACAACACCAACAAAATGCATGTGATATCTATGGATACATACATACTGCTCACACTGCCGCTCAAGTGAATCACGCCATGCACAACAGAATTCATTGTTTTATGGAACCTTAGTATATAACAGCGAATATAAATCACATCAACATCTGTGTAATGATATAGCATGGGTGAATGAGGATGATATTCATACGTGTGGGCTGCATCCTAACACGAAGACCAGAGGAAGGTAGTGTTAACGGCAGTATAGGAGGCATTGATTAAAACAGGGCACTTATATGCTACTTACAATGATATGTTATAGAATCTATACGGGCTATTTAGTTGCCGGGCACGAACTTGGTGGCCATGGCGAAGCCGTTGGCGCCGCTGGGGTCCGCCAGGTGGGCGTCCAGGTTCTCGATGGGGCCCTTGCCGGTCACGATCGCCTGCACGAAGAAGCCGAATATGGAGAACATCGCCAGCCGACCGTTCTTGATCTCCTTCACCTTCAGCTCCGCGAAGGTGTCGGGGTCGTCAGCCAGGCCCAGGGGGTCGAAAGACTCGCCGGGGTACAGCGGGTCCAGGCCCTCGCCGGCAGGCCCGCCGTTCACGCGGTATCCCTCGATCAGGCCCATCAGCAGCACCTGCGTGAACACGATGGCCAGGATGGACTGGGCATGGATCAGGCTGGAGTTGCCCAGGTAGTCAAGGCCGCCCTCGGAGAAGATCTGCGCGCCGGCCTTGAACCACACCGCCTCGCCGAAGTTGGTGCCGTTCTTGGCCAGCAGCTCGGGGGTGACGCAGCCCAGAGCGCCCAGCATAGCCCAGCGGGCGTGGATCAGCTCCAGCTCGCGGTAGCGGCGGAAGGTCTCGGGGTCGGACGACAGCCCGGCGGTGTCCCAGCCATAGTCGCCGGGGAACTCGCCGGTCAGGTAGGAGGGGGTGCTGCCGGAGTAGGGGCCCAGCCACTTGGCGCGGTCGGGGCCGTAGAACTCGACAGCGGCGCGGGTGACCTGCTTGCGGCCACGGGTGGCGACCGAGGTCTGGCCGGCCACGGTGGCGGCGAAGGAGCGGGCGGCGATGGCAGCCATGATGACAGACGAAAAGATGGGAAGCGAACGGAAGGAGTTTATGTGCGGGGCGAGGACACTGTTGAAACCCTGAGGACGATTGCAGCTATTTATGCGGCAGAGGCCAGTTCATACCCAGAGGTAGCTTTGAGAGTAGAGGCGCGCCACCCCCGCCTGACAGCGCGAGCCCGGCACGAAACAAGTTGGCAGGGTTTGCTATGTTTCGGGTGTTTTCGACGCCAGCCAGCAAGTAGCGAGTGAATAACCAGCGCCACGCTGGCACCAGGAAGGCAAAGATTGCATGCAGATTCGGGGAGATTGAGCCAATAACGCCGATCTGGAGCGCACATGGGACAAATCATTCGTCACCATGATCTCTGGCGCGTTACAATGACGACATACGCAAGATCAAAACACGATACACAAACGAGACAATCATCACGAACCGTCGTCGACATGTACGCAGATACTGCATTTTTACGGTGTGATTGTCGGTATTGTTTATTTCAAAGTTGAGTCTGGTGTTGCCAAAAAGGTCGCGCAGGCTGTTTTACACGGTCAAGAGCCGAAATTGGCAGGAAGGTTTAGCGAAAAGCGTGGAGGGAAAACGGAGTCAGGGGGGGCGCTGCGTGGAACGCAGCGAAAACTGGAAGATGGCAGGCTCAGCTGTTCTGGCTGCTTTTATGTCTACTCGTGCTGCACCCAACAAGGGCGCAACAACAGTTACTAGTTCCCGTACCACTGCGCAGCACTTGTAGCTGAAAAGCGGTTAGGTCAAGGATGGAAACCCCATAAACTAGTTTAGATCATTTCAAAGTTGAGTCTGGTTTTGCCAGTCATAAGCGAACGGAGAGAGCGGTGGATTGACGGAGAAGGGGTAGCGCCAAGTCATGAAGGAGGCACTGGGAAGGCCACCGCTGCGGAGTCCTGTTGGACTTGGAAGTGGCGGAGGGGGGCGATGTGTCCAAAAAAGAACCACGCGCCAGGAGAAGGAAGAACGTTGGGGTCGATGTAGTCCAGAACGACATCGGAGTTAGTGGCCCAACCGCCCTGGTAGCGGATGTGGGACAGTGGCGCTCCAATGGCGTTCGCTGCAGAGGCTGCGCCCTTGCGTAGACTGTGTGAAGTCCAGGAAGTGCCAGCAGGGGGGCAGCGTTGACTAGGTTGACTGCTGTAGACAACCAGTCTGACATCGTAGTAGCAGTCCAAGGTTTTGACTGCTCAGCCACATTGACAGCCCAGAAGTTGGAGGTAGCCAAGCCAACAGTAACCAGGGGGGCAGACTAGACGTTGTCGATGAAGTAGCGCAAGAGACGTGCCACTCGAGGGTGCTCGGACACTGGAAGGAGAAGTACGCGCAGGTCGTCAGGTCCCCGCCGGCCGGCGCGACCCTTCTCGCGGTAGATCTGCAAGGTGATGTTGTAGGTGTCGACATGCACATCTTGCACTCGACAGGAGACGCCAGTAAGGCCCCTGGCAAAGAACAGGAAGTTGACAACCGAGGCCAAGAGAGCTCGGTAGTCGAGGTGGGACTCTGGGTAAGGAGCAGACACAATTAGCTCGGCCTTTGAGACGAAGCGGTAAGCTACATCCGCAGGCAGAGGGACACGCAAAGGGGCAGCGTCCAGTCGACGCTGACGTAACATTAACCCACGTCTTGCCGAAGTGAGGTGTAGGCTGTCCTTGGCGATCGGGACGAGGTTGTGCAGCTCGAAGAAGGTGTTGATGGCAGACAGGTAGGGCTGCAGCGACTTAGCTGCGATATGCCCTCGCTCCCCGATCCAGGCAACGTACCGAACAACAGTAGCAGTAGTCGCCTCTAGCGGGCTGATGTTCTCGGAGTCGTGGCAGAACTCAGCGAACTGAGCCAACCTGCCGGCGTAGCTCTTGAGGGTCTGAGCGATGAGGGAGCTGGAGAGCAGGTCGAGCGTCCGCTGGCCTAGCTCGTCTGAGCCGAACGCGTCCTGTAGTCGGGATCGCAGTGACGCAGCCCACGGAGCGATAGCTGCGGGCTCGTCGATTACGTAAGTGCGTCGTTTTACTGACAGAGTGCCACCGGCACGGCCACTGTTCGCAAAGTACTCGGCAGCAGCGGTTAGGTTCCCGGCGGTTGGCCGGTAGTTGCTGGACGGGTTTGCAGTAGCTTCAGTACGGGTTTGCGGGGCTAGGTTCAGGTAGGAGGGCCGCCCCGCGCGCCCTTCGCGCTCATAGCGCCTGTCCCGTGCGTAACGTACACGCGCGAAACTTGGTCGTTGCGAACCGGTTGTAACTCGTAGTGTAACAACCGACGAACGCAGAGATGGGGTTGTACGAAAGGCGGATGGTTGAGCCGCCATGTGCAGGTGTGCGGATGGTTGAGCCGCACTCGGCTGTAGCTGTAAGAAGCGCCGCACCGAGGAAGGTCTAAATGAAGTCTGTAAGGTGGGGGGGTCAGGTCCTGACACAGGGCGCTCATCCCGCCGTTGAGCTGCAAGGGTGCGTCTTGCGGCGGTCACCGAAAGGTGGCCTCGCAAGGCTCCTGCAGCTCCGACGAACGGCGCCCCACACCGTCACTCGTGCTCACCTTCGCGGCCACGTCCACGTCCGCCGCCACGTCCTCGCCCACGCCCG
Organism: Tetraselmis striata; assembly: GCA_006384855.1. Classification (NCBI taxonomy): domain Eukaryota; kingdom Viridiplantae; phylum Chlorophyta; class Chlorodendrophyceae; order Chlorodendrales; family Chlorodendraceae; genus Tetraselmis; species Tetraselmis striata. The sequence goes on along the minus strand of VCJN01002185.1, from coordinate 272,406 downwards.
CGACCTGCAACTGCAGCCGCCACTCGAGAAGTAGCGGTCGCCTTGGCGCTGCTGGCAACGGTCGCCTCGAAGACACGACGCTCGTAGTCCCGCATGAGGTCCCCAAAAATCGCGGAACCCAGATGCTCCGAAGCAGGCTGAAAATGCTGGGCTCGCAGCACGTCCAGAACACCTTGGTCACCGTGCACACGCTTGATCTCATTGAGCTTCCGTAGGAAGGCCAAACGAAACCGAAACGCCTTGTCGATGGCCTCGGCGTGGTTCCGGGCTCTCGCGAGGTAGGGGGTGAAGTCCTGGTTGCTGGAAGGGACGTAGGGCAGTAGCTCGTCGAGCGCCACGAAAAGGGCGGCCATGTGGGCCCCGAAACACGACATCCACAAGTACTCCTCCTGGGCCGGCAGACGCCGGTCATCCTGCTTGAGGTACTCGTTCGTTAGGTCGGTGCTCAAAGGGAAAAGTCCAGGCACTCGGCTGACCGGTCGAACGGCCTCGTAACCAGACTCTGCTCTCTGCAGTAGCTCTGGCACCGCGAGGTAATCATCCTCGGCACTCACGGATTTTGCTCCGACACGGCCGCTCTGGGCTAGCTCTAGCAAGTCGGGGCGCTCTGCGGCTCCCCCGCTGCCTGTCGGCTGTCTCGCGAAGCGCTGCCCTGAGCCGGAGCCATGTGCCCCTTCTCCATCAACAACGCGATCACGAACCGTCAATTGTGCCACAGCTGTAGCCAGCTCTCGCAGTAATGAAGACTGGGCCTTCATATCTGCGTTCAGCGACTGCAACGTCGGCTCAGCGACGGGTTCTTCTCCATCTGACATAGTAACGCACGGACGTACGGACGAGAATATCACACTCGGGTGGCGAGCCGGGTGTGGTCTTGAACAACCTGGGGTGACCTTGCTCGCAACGGGTTACGAGACAGTTTTTACATCGCTGCGTGGAACGCAGCGAAAACTGGAAGATGGCAGGCTCAGCTGTTCTGGCTGCTTTTATGTCTACTCGTGCTGCACCCAACAAGGGCGCAACAACAGTTACTAGTTCCCGTACCACTGCGCAGCACTTGTAGCTGAAAAGCGGTTAGGTCAAGGATGGAAACCCCATAAACTAGTTTAGATCATACCCGTACTACCGACCTGGTAGACACTCACTAGTCATCATAAAGCAAATATCGACCACCGGCACCTTGTTGCCTGCGCCCTCGCGTATCGCCTTCATGCTCTCATACAGCAGCAGCCAGAGGGGCCAGGCGGCAGATCCCATACGGCCGCGGGCCCAGACGGGGAGGGATGCAGCACGGAACTTGCGACGGGTTGGCGCTTTTCGTGGGCAGAGTGGAGGGTGGGTTGCTGCCGGTTCCAGCGGCACCCCGCTCGGGGCGCGGCGCAGCGTCCATCCGGCTATCATTTTTTCACCTGTCGTCTGGGGCGATGGATATTGTTCGTCCATACGACCACTCGCACATGGAATGTCAGGGGCGTGGCAGGGAGAAAATACTTGCAAGTAGGGCCAGGCAGGGTACAAATATTTGATATTACCCAGCGAGGAAGGCCGCGCTCTCATCACTAGTTCCAACACGCGGCCGGGTGATACAGGAGGAGCACAGTGGCCGTGTCTCAGCTTTCCTGCACAGGCGCTACTCGCATGTCAAAAGCAACCAAAAGCTGCATCGTCCCAAGACGAGTAGCCAGACACAGTATTAATGGAATAAACGCAATGCTGCAAACATATGTAGCGAAAGCTTGGCACCAGTGTGGACGAAGCAATAAGGGTTGTGGATGAACATATCCATACACACCAAGTAAGCAAGCAGAGCAGATGATCAACCTGCGGCTATTATTGCGACTCATGGAAGTCTGGCACTAAATCTGCAGTATTCGTGTCAAAGGTAGATGTAGCAAATCCATCATTTATGCCCCTCCTTTCATCCACACATAGTACCGTCTCTCTTCCGCCGGGCACTACTCAGGTGTGTGTGTCATCTAGAAACACCCTCGAGCACTATCTGCTCGCACAGTAGGGAACCGTTTAGCCCGCCCCCTTCACTCTGACAGGAGTGCCTCCACATAATTGGGCTGCCGCATAGCTCTGGCACGTTCACGCCATCATTTGGCTAGCTGCCTCGCACGACCAGTTCAAGCTCTATCTATCTGTGTTTATCGTCGATTTTCCTCAGTTCCTTCTGCAACGGCTTCTCAGCGGTTGCCTTACTCGGCCTCCAATGCGCACCGCATCCATTTATTCACTTCTATGTGAGTTGCCCCTGAAAGCCGCGGCCAAATCAATTGGATATACCGTAGATGCGATATGATACAGCAGCCAGAGAACAGGGCACGCAGCGCAACATGCCATGTCGTCAGGCTCCACCTCGTCAGTACCCATTCAGGCTTGCATATACGGTATAGTACTGCATCGCCGATCTGACTGCTCACCTGCTTTGGTGGAAGTATATCTGTATCTTGGTAAACGCGGTGGACACTCAGCATACTATAGGTCTTGCCTCAGGATCTGCGGGTGCCGGCGCACCTCAGAGCAGTTTCGAATTGTACAACTTATGCTATATTATTAATAACAGTTTTCGGCCAGAAATGGCACGAGACTTGCTGCCAGTTGCATGCCCCCACCTTTAGGCAATGCTGTACTTGCACCCTGCCTAGGGTTAACAGCCAAGATCGGCACGAGAGCGCCTCTTCAGGAGCCATCCACTGAGGACCAATGCCGAGCTGGCAACTTTTTGTTAGTTTGTTGTACTACAGTAAAACTGCCTGTGAACTTATCCAAGCAGCTGGGCAAGCAGCGGCGGATCATGGGTCACTGCGCACCCTTTCCCAAGGGTTTCTGGCAGCATGGCGGCGCAGAGGGGTTAGTTAAATGCTAGTTATTTTAGAGGGGGGAGTGAAGCTGCCAAAAAATCTGGCAGTTTCAACCCCTTCCGTTTTCTGTGTCATTATAAGCCTCAATCTGGGCTTGCGTGCATCCTAGGAGAACATTCGCTATATAGGTGCTCAATAGTTAATATATAGGTACGTAATAGTTTCATCTACATTTGGCCTTTGGCAGCCAGGGCAGGTTCTCGGCATGTTTCGCGGTGGTCTGTGGGCCGAACCGGTTTTCTGCTGGGATGAAGGATGAGGCAAGAGAAGATCAAGACCAAAATTTGATGAAAAAGTACAGTTGCAATGATTAGTTACCGGGATTAGGAAGTGACAGTTGGTTCCAAGAGGGAGCCCAACTACCAGCAGACCTGGGACCGTGCCTGGGGCTGACTGCAAATGAATTGTGTTTGTTAGAAACCAGGGGGGCAGCCGGGCCTGTTCCTCACGACAGCCAGTATTTTCCGCATTTGTAACCACCAGCAGAACAAGTCACCCGTGAACCTGTAACCGCCTCCCTGTACTAGCCCGCGACGCACCTGCATTGCGCCATGACTTCCGCAGCTTGGCCTCTGATGAGCATCCCCTTGCTCCAGCAAGCGCTGCGACTCAGAGTCTCGCCATAGGGTATGACAAACATGCCCACAACCCGTCCTTAAAGCTGTCCTTATTCCAGCATCGGCACCTGTACAATGCGAATAAGAAACTGCCCTGTCTGCCAGAGGCCAGAGGTAGACGAAACTACAATGCACCAGAGAATGTTCTTATAGGTTGCATGCAAGCCCAGGTTGAATTCAGCTTACTATTATACGTTTCTTACAGGTGCGCCGGCACCAGTAGATCCTGAGACAATACCTGTGGTTGCTCGTTTGCTGACTGTGCGCAGTCGCCAAGATATAATTATTACTCATATACTTATACCAAAGAGGAAAAACAATAAGAACCACGGTGCAGCACTATGCCACATACACAAGCCTGAATGCGCACTCAAGTACATATCCCAATTGATATAAAACCACAATTTGCTCCGCGGCGGAGCATGACGATATGGCATGTTGGGTAGGGCGCCCTGCTGGTCTCTAGCTGTTGTTTCACGTCGTATCTGCAGTAGAGCCAACTGATTTCACCGCGGTTTGTACAGGCAGTTCACATAGAAATGACTAAGCGGAGGCGATGCGGTGCGCATTGGAGGCCCGAGCAAGGCAACTGCGCTGAGAAACCGCTGCATAAACATATAAGGAAAAATGACAGATTGCTTTCAACACCAGTGTGAGCCGCTTTTACTCACATTCCATTATGTTATGGGCGAGTCGGTGCCGGTACCGAGCAGGCTGTGTTTCAAAGAGCAGTAACGGTTTGAAGTCAAGGAGCTCACATCTGTAGGCTCAGCTGAGTTGGGAGTGATCCGCCGTTTGTATACATAGTTTCATCGCACCGATCACCACGAACAACGCATCCAGTGCGCGCGACCTGGCAGCATACCCGGTGTATGGTTAATGTTGATAATGGGGATGCTGATCAGTGAAGGTGCTGCTTATAACTTCCCTTGGAACACTCAGAGGCAAACGAACATGGGTGTAATGCTTACCCTCTGCGCAGGCCGATGGGATGTCTCTGGAATAATGCTTCTGTTTCATTGTCTGTCTGAATGTGGTTTTGCAGCAACATTCCGCAACAACACCAACAAACTGCATGTGCTATCCATAGATACATACATAATGCACACACTGCCGCTCAAGTGAATCACTCCATGCACAGCAGGTTTCATTGTGTTCTGGAACCATAGTATATAACAGCGAATGTAAATCACATCAACATCTGTGTAATGATATAGCATTGGTGAATGAGGATGACATTCATACGTGTGGGCTGCATCCAAGCACGACGACCAGAGGAAGGTAGTGTTAACGCCAGTATATGAGGCAATGATTAAAAAGGGCATTTATACGCTGCCTAGAATGATATGTTCTAGAATCTATACGGGATATTTAGTTGCCGGGCACGAACTTGGTGGCCATGGCAAAGCCATTGGCGCCGCTGGGGTCCGCCAGGTGGGCGTCCAGGTTCTCGATGGGGCCCTTGCCGGTCACGATCGCCTGCACGAAAAAGCCGAACATGGAGAACATCGCCAGCCGACCGTTCTTGATCTCCTTCACCTTCAGCTCCGCGAAGGTGTCGGGGTCGTCAGCCAGGCCCAGGGGGTCGAACGACTCGCCGGGGTACAGCGGGTCCAGGCCCTCGCCGGCAGGCCCGCCGTTCACGCGGTATCCCTCGATCAGGCCCATCAGCAGCACCTGCGTGAACACGATGGCCAGGATGGACTGCGCATGGATCAGGCTGGAGTTGCCCAGGTAGTCAAGGCCGCCCTCGGAGAAGATCTGCGCGCCGGCCTTGAACCACACCGCCTCGCCGAAGTTGGTGCCGTTCTTGGCCAGCAGCTCGGGGGTGACGCAGCCCAGAGCGCCCAGCATAGCCCAGCGGGCGTGGATCAGCTCCAGCTCGCGGTAGCGACGGAAGGTCTCGGGGTCGGACGACAGCCCGGCGGTGTCCCAGCCATAGTCGCCGGGGAACTCGCCGGTCAGGTAGGAGGGGGTGCTGCCGGAGTAGGGGCCCAGCCACTTGGCGCGGTCGGGGCCGTAGAACTCGACAGCGGCGCGGGTGACCTGCTTGCGGCCGCGGGTGGCGACCGAGGTCTGGCCGGCCACGGTGGCGGCGAAGGAGCGGGCGGCGATGGCAGCCATGGTGACAGACGAAAAGATGGGAAGCGAACGGAAGGAGTTTATGTGCGGGGCGCGGACACTGTTGAAACCCTGAGGACGATTGCAGCTATTTATGCGGCACAGGCCAGTTCATACCTAGAGGTAGCTTTGAGAGTAGAGGCGCGCCACCCCCGCCTGACAGCGCGAGCCCGGCACGAAACAAGTTGGCAGGGTTTGCTATGTTTCGGGTGTTTTCGACGCCAGCCAGCAAGCAGAGAGTGAATACCCAGCGCCACGCTGGCGCCAGGAAGGCAAAGATTGCAAGCAGATTCGGGGAGATTGAGCCAATAACGCCGATCTGGAGCGCACATGGGACAAATCATTCGTCACCATGATCTCTTGCGCGTCATAATGACGATATACGCAAGATCAAAACACGATACACAAACGAGACAATCATCACGAACCGTCGTCGACATGTACGCAGATACTGCATTTTTACGGTGTGATTGTCGGTATTGTTTACCTGGTAGACACTCACTAGTTATCATAAAGCAAATATCGACCACCGGCACCTTGTTGCCTGCGCCCTCGCGTATCGCCTTCATGTTCTCATACAGCAGCAGCCAGAGGGGCCAGGCGGCAGATCCCATACGGCCGCGGGCCCAGACGGGGAGGGATGCAGCACGAAACTTGCGACTGGTTGACGCTGTTTGTGGGCAGAGCGGAGGGTGGGTTGCTGCCGGTTCCAGCGGCACCCCGCCCGGGGGCGCGGCGCAGCGTCTATCCGGCTATCATTTCACCTGTCGTCTGGGGCGATGGATATTGTTCGTCCATACGACCACTCGCACATGGAATGTCAGGGCCGTGGCAGGGAGAAAATACTTGCAAGTAGGGCCAGGCAGGGTACAAATATTAAATATTACCCAGCGAGGAAGGCCGCGCGCTCATCACTAGTTCAAACACGCGGCCGGGTGATACAGGAGGAGCACAGTGGCCGTGTCTCAGCTTTCCTGCACAGGCGCTACTCGCATGTCAAAAGCAACCAAAAGTTGCATCGTCCCAAGGCGAGTACCCAGACACAGTATTAATGGATTAAACGCAATGCTGCAAACATATGCAGCGAAAGCTTGGCACCAGTGTGGACGAAGCAGTAAGGGTTGTGGATGAACATATCCATACGCACCAAGTAAGCAAGCAGAGCAGATGATCAACCTGCGGCTATTATTGCGACTCATGGAAGTCTGGTACTAAATCAAAGCTAGGTGTCAAAGCTAGATGTAGCAAGTCCGTCATTTATGCTGCGCCTCCTTTCATGCACACATAGTACCGTCTCTCTTCCGCCGGGCACTACTCAGCAGGTGTGTGTGTCATCTAGACACACCCTGGAGCACTATCTGCTCGCACAGTAGGGAACCGTTTAGCCCGCCCCCTTCACTCTGACAGGAGTGCTTCCACATAATTGGGCTGCCGCATACCACTGGCATGTTAACGCCATTATTTGGCTAGCTGCCTCGCACGACCAGTTCAAGCTCTATCTATCTGTGTTTATCGTCGATTTTCCTCACTTGCTTCTGCAGCGGCTTCTCAGCGGTTGCCTTACTCGGCTTCCAATGCGCACCGCCTCCATTTAGTCACTTCTATGTGAGCTGCCCCTGAAAGCCGCGGCCAAATCAATTGGATATACCGTAGATGCAATACGATACAGCAGCCAGAGAACAGCAGGGCGCGCAGCGCAACATGCCATGTCGTCAGGCTCCACCTCGTCAGTACCCATTCATGCCTGCATATACGGTATAGTACTGCATCGCCGATCTGACTGCTCACCTGCTTTGGTGGAAGTATATCTATATCTTGGTGAACGCGGCGGGCACTCAGGTCTTACCTCAGGATCTGCGGGTGCCGGCGCACCTCAGAGCAGTTTAGAATTGTACAGCTTATGCTATATTATTCATAACAGTTTTCAGCCAGAAATGGCACGAGACTTGCTGCCAGTCGCATGCCCCCACCTTTAGGCAATGCTGTACTTGCACCCTGCCTAGGGTTAACAGCCAAGATCGCCACGAGAGCGCCTCTTCAGGAGCCATCCACTGAGAAACAATGCCAAGCTGGCAACTTTTTGTTAGTTTGTTGTACTAGAGCAAAACTGCCTGTGAACTTATCCAAGCAGCTGGGCAAGCAGCGGCGGATCATGGGTCACTGCGCACCCTTTCCCAAGGGTTTCTGGCAGCATGGCGGCGCAGAGGGGTTAGTTAAATGCTAGTTATATTGGAGGGGGGAGTGAAGCTGCCAAAAAATCTGGCAGTTTCAACCCCTTCCGTTTTCTGTGTCATTATAAGCCTCAATCTGGGCTTGCGTGCATCCTAGGAGAACATTCGCTATATAGGTGCTTAATAATTTTTAAATATAGGTACGTAATAGTTTCATCTACATTTGGCCTTTGGCAGCCAGGGCAGGTTCTCGGCATGTTTCGCGGTGGTCTGTGGGCCGAACCGGTTTTCTGCTGGGATGAAGGATGAGGCAAGAGAAGATCAAGACCAAAATTTGATGAAAAAGTACAGTTGCAATGATTAGTTACCGGGATTAGGAAGTGACAGTTGGTTCCAAGAGGGAGCCCAACTACCAGCAGACCTGGGACCGTGCCTGGGGCTGACTGCAAATGAATTGTGTTTGTTAGAAACCAGGGGGGCAGCCGGGCCTGTTCCTCACGACAGCCAGTATTTTCCGCATTTGTAACCACCAGCAGAACAAGTCACCCGTGAACCTGTAACCGCCTCCCTGTACTAGCCCGCGACCCACCTGCGTTGCGCCATGACTTCCGCAGCTCGGCCTCTGATGAGCATCCCCTTGCTCCAGCAAGCGCTGCGACTCAGAGTCTCGCCAAAAGGTATGACAAACATGCCCACAACCCGTCCTTAAAGCTGTCCTTATTCCAGCATCGGCACCTGTACAATGCGAATAAGAAACTGCCCTGTCTGCCAGAGGCCAGAGGTAGACGAAACTACAATGTTCTTCTAGGTTGTAAAATACGTTTCTTAAAGGTTGCATGCAAGCCCAGGTTGAATTCAGCTTACTATTATACGTTTCTTATAGGTGCGCCGGCACCAGTAGATCCTGAGACAATACCTGTAGTTGCTCGTTTGCTGACTGTGCGCAGTCGCCAAGATATAATTATTACTCATATACTTATACCAAAGAGGAAAAACAATAAGAACCACGGTGCAGCACTATGCCACATACACAAGCCTGAATGCGCACTCAATTACATATTCCAATTGATATAAAACTACAATTTGCTCCGCGGCGGAGCATGACGATATGGCATGTTGGGTAGGGCGCCCTGCTGGTCTCTAGCTGTTGTTTCACGTCGTATCTACGGTAGAGCCAACTGATTTCACCGCGGTTTGTAGAGGCAGTTCACATAGAAATGACTAAGCGGAGGCGATGCGGTGCGCATTGGAGGCCCGAGCAAGGCAACTGCGCTGAGAAACCGCTGCATAAACATATAAGGAAAAATGACAGATTGCTTTCAACACCAGTGTGAGCCGCTTTTACTCACATTCCATTATGTTATGGGCGAGTCGGTGCCGGTACCGAGCAGGCTGTGTTTCAAAGAGCAGTAACGGTTTGAAGTCAAGGAGCTCACATCTGTAGGCTCAGCTGAGTTGGGAGTGATCCGCCGTTTGTATACATAGTTTCATCGCACCGATCACCACGAACAACGCATCCAGTGCGCGCGACCTGGCAGCATACCCGGTGTATGGTTAATGTTGATAATGGGGATGCTGATCAGTGAAGGTGCTGCTTATAACTTCCCTTGGAACACCCAGAGGCAAACGAACATGGGTGTAATGCTTACCCTCTGCGCAGGCCGATGGAATGTCTCTGGAATAATGCTTCTGTTTCATTGTCTGTCTGAATGTTGTTTTGCAGAAACATTCCGCAACAACACCAACAAACTGCATGTGCTATCCATAGATACATACATAATGCACACACTGCCGCTCAAGTGAATCACTCCATGCACAGCAGGTTTCATTGTGTTCTGGAACCATAGTATATAACAGCGAATATAAATCACATCAACATCTGTGTAATGATATAGCATTGGTGAATGAGGATGACATTCATACGTGTGGGCTGCATCCAAGCACGACGACCAGAGGAAGGTAGTGTTAACGCCAGTATATGAGGCAATGATTAAAAAGGGCATTTATACGCTGCCTAGAATGATATGTTCTAGAATCTATACGGGATATTTAGTTGCCGGGCACGAACTTGGTGGCCATGGCAAAGCCATTGGCGCCGCTGGGGTCCGCCAGGTGGGCGTCCAGGTTCTCGATGGGGCCCTTGCCGGTCACGATCGCCTGCACGAAAAAGCCGAACATGGAGAACATCGCCAGCCGACCGTTCTTGATCTCCTTCACCTTCAGCTCCGCGAAGGTGTCGGGGTCGTCAGCCAGGCCCAGGGGGTCGAACGACTCGCCGGGGTACAGCGGGTCCAGGCCCTCGCCGGCGGGGCCGCCGTTCACGCGGTATCCCTCGATCAGGCCCATCAGCAGCACCTGCGTGAACACGATGGCCAGGATGGACTGCGCATGGATCAGGCTGGAGTTGCCCAGGTAGTCAAGGCCGCCCTCGGAGAAGATCTGCGCGCCGGCCTTGAACCACACCGCCTCGCCGAAGTTGGTGCCGTTCTTGGCCAGCAGCTCGGGGGTGACACAGCCCAGAGCGCCCAGCATAGCCCAGCGGGCGTGGATCAGCTCCAGCTCGCGGTAGCGACGGAAGGTCTCGGGGTCGGACGACAGCCCGGCGGTGTCCCAGCCGTAGTCGCCGGGGAACTCGCCGGTCAGGTAGGAGGGGGTGCTGCCGGAGTAGGGGCCCAGCCACTTGGCGCGGTCGGGGCCGTAGAACTCGACAGCGGCGCGGGTGACCTGCTTGCGGCCGCGGGTGGCGACCGAGGTCTGGCCGGCCACGGTGGCGGCGAAGGAACGGGCGGCGATGGCAGCCATGGTGATGGAGGGGAAAGTTGGTGGGGGGACGGGGCGGAAAGATGAGGTGAGAGAGTGGGAGACGTTGGACAGATGTTGGGAGGTTCGAGGTTTTATACAGCAGCAGAGGCGTGTTCAGTTCAGCATAGCGTTTACATGACAAGCGTGCCACGGCCCGACGACTGCCCGTGCCCGGACTGCAGGATTCGCCCACTGATAGTTGCTAATGTTTTATTTCGGATGTTTTCCCGACGCCAGCAAGTAGCGAGTGAATACCCAGCGCCACGCTGGCGCCAGGAACGCAAAGATTGCATGTAGATTCGGGGAGATTGAGCCAATGACGACTACCTGTAGCGCATCGGCGCACACGGGTCACTGTCATCGTAGGTCACATTCATCGTCGATGATTGCGCCTGCGCTGCGCGGCATATGGTACAATAATCACGGGCGGTGATGCTGAGATCCGTGATCTTTGGCGCGCTATATCGAGGGTAGCTTCCAGTCCCTGGGCTGGTAATATTTGGTGCGAGCAGTATCGTAGTGTACTGTTTTGTTTTCTTTTCTTTTCGCCCCCGGGACAGGACTGGCACCAGTGAAACCCTTGCAGCGTCTCTACGACGGCCGTTTAGGCAGCAATCCAGTTACGGAAAGCCCTGGGTAGGCGACGCTCCGTTATAGTCATCAAGCAAATTGCCGAAGCATTTCGCAAGACTAATTGGAGCCCAGTGGCGGAATTTCCAACACTGTTGGATCAACGTCTAAATCTAAAACACTGCCATCAAAATACCCGGCACTGACCACGAAAGGTCCGCCCTACCCGTTTGGGCGTCGGCCCATTCGAGTAATGCGAGTTGGGGCAAGCCCCAACCCGCGGAGCAAAGCATTTCGGGAGTGCGATACATGTGCAACAAAAAAGGCAATGTGAGGGAGGGCCCGACGCCATAGTTGGAAAATTTTCCCATTCCCAGTAAAATCCAGGGCGCCGTGAAGGGAGGGGGGGACCCCGCCCAAAATAAAGGCAGTTAAGTCCTCAGGCGTTGACGCACTAACCTGACTACTAATAAAATCCCTGAACTCCGGAACTAACAACCCAAAATTATGACGTAGTGTACTGTATATCTCAAATTCTCCTTCTGGATATTACACGATTTCGCGTAGTACGTATTTGACTGCGATAAATGCAAACCTTTAATAAATTTAGATTAAGGATTAATATGCAGTAGGGTTTCATCCCCATCACTCGCTACCAATTATTTTTTACATTTTTTACATATCAGGGCTTTAACTCGCTACCAATTGTTCTACTTACTTAGCGATACATCAGTGCTTGAACACATGCGCACCATAAACAGAACTAAAACCAATTATGTTTAAAACGTTGCCAGCAAAAGAGACATACGCCTGAAACCAAGGTCAAGCAGGAGGCCAGGGAGCCAAGAACCAAGGAAATCAAGAGCCAAGGGAACCACGAAGTCGCCAAGCTGCCAAGGAACCAAAGGGTCAAGGGAAGCAATGAAGCACTGAGGCCAAGGAACGACCAAAAAGACCGAAAGGGAAACATGAAACCAATGGGGACCACCGCCCCGGGGTAGGCCATCACCTGCGGCGAGTACGCTTGCAGCCGATGAGCCGGGTCATAGCAACACATGCCAACGAGCGACGCGACGCAGGCGCAGGAGCACCATCACTACGTGCCGCCGCGCGCGCCGCCGCGACCCCGCCAAGAACGGTGTCTGCATGTGCCATGTTGATGAGCAAAAGAAAAACGGCGGCGCCACGCAGGCAAGAGCTGGCCGATTTTTTGGCCAGTGTGCGTGTGGCTAGCTTTCGCGAGCTCCACCAAGCAGGCCTCAGCGTGCGGGGCCATCGAGCCGAACTCGGAGACGGCAAAAGAAACAAAGCGAAGCATGCCGGCGGCGTTTCAGACACCCTCGTCATACTTTTGGATTTACCTATTATTCTGGGCTTACTATACAACAGGCACAATCGCGCACGGTACGATTACCATTGATGATTTTCTATCATGACTAGAGCTCAGTCACGACATTCGTATATAGTCGTATTCAATATCAGGAATAGGGAACATCTGCATCTAACATCATATTTCAAGACGATGTTACAGCATGTTAAAGTACAAGTGGCTACATCATCTTAGATGAATAATGGAACCAGCATAAACTCCTCTAGGAGAAATAGCCAGCCTTTGTAGCTCTGAAGATACGGTCGCCTTGCGATTTAGTGGCACACCCTCCGTCAGCGACGACTGTTTCCCTCCCAGAATCGCTGCCAGGTTCTACTGCTCCGCCCTCGGGTACGGGTCCGGGTGCGGCCTCCGATGATCAACCCACGACCATGGTTGTCCAACGCCACCTCAGCCGTGCGATTCGCTTGCGTGACTTCGTGGCCCTCGATCTCAGCTTCCAACGTACTTGTGCCGCGGCCTCGCGACTTGATACCCTGCGCTTGTACAGCGCGTGCGGGCCGGGCTCCCTATCGCTTTTCCAGTCGGATCACGAGTCAGCCCGCAAGATTCCCCATGCTGCTTATTCGGCCGCCGCTGCGCGGGTACTAGGCCTTTGCCCGCGCGGAGGTTCCGCGCTTGTCACTTGCCCTGGCCCCACGTGTGGTATTGATCCCTTATGGCTTCGCTCTACGGATGGCTCGAACCGGAGCGCTACGGATTTCATTGTGGATCATCTACCCATATGCCCCGTAGCGAACTACAAGCAACGCATGCATACCGCTTTCATTGAAGAATCTGTGGGCATCTGTGGCAATTGATGCGGGGGCGGTGCTTGACCGGGACCGTTCGGGAGCCGGCGACTTGACCCTTGAGACGAGTGGGCTGCGCCCAGCGGACCGCTCGCGGCCCGTCGGACCTGACGCTGGCGGGGTGGGGGGGGGGGGGGGGGGGGGCGTGCGATTACGTGATCGACTTCGCGTGCGTGTCCTCCACGACCCCCACTTGGAGCAACGACCCCCGCTGGTGCACCCCGGGAATCGCGGCGACTGAGGCGGAGCATGGTAAGTTGGCAGCGGACCGGGCGTCTTCCGCCCCAGTGCAGGGTGTTCACCGGTACTACCCTTTTGTGGTTGAGGACCGCGGCCGTCTCGGGAAGTCCGCTTTGACGGTGGTCTACATCTTCGCGGTGCTGTTGGCTGTGCGCAACTTCCCTGGCGGTCCTTCCGCCCCGACCTCTTGCTTTCTTCGTGGTCAATCCGTTCAGGCACTTCGGAACTTTGTCGCCAGCCAGCCTGTTGAAGTCCGCCGTCACCTGTCGCGCACACGGCGGGGGCTGTTGCAGCGGGTCTCGGCTTGCGTGCATGCATGGTACCCTGGGCGGCATTCTCTCTGCCGGTGTGCAGATGGCCAAGTCTGATGCGTGTGCTTGTGCCCATTCTGCGTTTTCTCATGTTACTGCTTCCACCTTGCAGTCGCTTTAGAGGACCATTACGATTGTCCTTTTTTTTGGTGATTTCCGATATCGCCTTATGATGCTAGCTCATGTAAACTCAAAAATAGCCATGGGACTCAATGGAACACACAAAAGGACAACCCAATGTGATATTAGCTAAAACTATATAAATGAAGCACCCACCCGACTCGTAATCCAGCAGTTCCACATAATAGGCCCGCGGCAGGAGAGTTGGCAACATCATAGCGAGAAAGTTGATATCGTGGGCCACTACTGCCGTCGCATGCTCGCATTCCCGCGTGGGGCGCTGTCACCAGCTCAATGGGCGGCCCGTCACAAAAACCTAAGATACCATAAGGAGGTGGTTGAAGGTTCTCCCCCCAGCTCTGAACGCGAACCTAAGTCACTACAGGCACCTCTCAGACGCCTATAGGGCTTTAGTTCAGACCAGCGTTGCTGGTCTTGCCCGTACTCAGGGGGGTGAATGCCAGTGGCAATGAAGCCTCTCACCACAGGTCACTGCCACGCCGTGCAGTACTTTATGCAGTGCTGGTCGCGGCTATCAACCGTTCCTACAGTACTTTACGTCGGTACCGGGTCGAATGGTGACAACCCAGCACCCCCAGCAGCGCGCGCGCACGATGCAGCGAGCAGCACGCGTGCGACCGTACGACAAGCACGCAGGCTACCGTGATTACCTTTGGCCCTCGTTCCTCAAGCCGATCTCCGTCTCTTACACCGTCTCCGTCCCGTACACAGGCTCTTGCCTATGCCTGTCATAGGCAAACACAGGCACACACAGGCAAGACAAGGGGGAAGAGGGACCGCCAGAAGGCGGAGGCCCTCTATAAGCACGCGATCGCGGCCATGGCAAGGCAGCCGCACGTCACGCTAAGTGCTAATAGCACGCGCGCCGTGCGCGCACCGCGCGCCAGACGCATTACGCACTGCCCTTGTCTAATTGTACTCATCAAGTCCTATACTACTACTCGGCTGCGGCTACAGTGAGTCTTGCGCCTTGTACCAGCAGCAGTACAGTACTTCGTCTTCTGCAGGTAGTCCACCTCAGGGGTCCCTGTTAGAGGTCCCGATTAGAGGTGCTATCTGAGTTCCCTTAGAAGTCCCGCCTAGGTGTGCTTGGGCGGGTCTCTGATCTCCGGTATGTATGTCTCCTTGCGCCTCGCTCAGGGCTATGGCCAGGGTATGGAACCCTAACCAATCAGGTGCCCTGCCTGTGGTCTCAACCGGGTATGGAACCCTAGCTTTAACCCTAGCCGGCCCGGAAGGGCTTGGCTGTCCCGTTCTTCACGCGCACGCGGATATGACGGATGCTGCGGCAGCTGCCGTCGCATGCTCGCATTCCCGCGTGGGGCGCTGTCACCAGCTCAATGGGCGGCCCATCCCCCCCCCCCAGACGGTTGGTCGCCAGAAGGGTGAACGGCCGCTGGGCGCCAATCGACGCTCAGTGATGCTGGTCGCCAGCGCACGCCTCGGTGTGGAAGTGAATTGACGCCACGGAGTGACGCCACTCAGCTCGCAGTTCTCGCTCTCGCAGCTCGTTGTCGCGGAAGACCGCGAGCCACAGGGTTGATCGGCGCGTAGTGCGGTTACGCTGCATGTCGCCGGCAATAATGTGGAGCCGCCCACAGACGCCTAGATGCCGTAGCCACTGCATGCGCGGGGAAGGTCCCTGCGCGATGTAGAAGATCGGTACTTGCACGAAAAGGATGTCCGCGCATGACGCCATGATTGGCAGCGCCAGATCAAGTAGTTGGAACCACGGGGAGGTCACCACTATGAAAGGGGCCTCTAACCGCGGCTGTGTTGTCATCATCGTTGTCGTCATCGTCGTCGTCGTCATCGTCGTCATCGCCACGGTTGCGGTTACATCGCGAGCGCACTGGTACACAAAGGATTCCAGCGCGTCCTCGCACATCTCAGTTTGGTACACCGGATTGAAGTCGTTGTTGATCACCGTCGCACCGCACGGCCGCAAGGCCTCAGCGGTGCTGCCATGTCCCGCCCACGGATCAAAGATTACTCGGCCGCGCCAGCTGATCACGTTGGCTAGCGCAGCGTACTCGCTCACTTGGTTACTGATTGCCGGTAGATAGTCATTGGCTGCTTGAAGGTTGTTCATCGTTCTTGTCACAGTTGCCGGGTGCCAGGCGCCAGGCATGCCCCAGTTCAGTCTTGCTGCCACCGCTGCTCTTGTCGGCTGCAAAGGCGGGGCAGGGTCTTGAATCTCCTCGTCGCTGTCGTCGTTGTCACTGATTGTTGTGGCGGCTAAAGCCACCGATGCCCACTGTGCCGGCAACGCTGCGTCATCAGCGCTGCACTCCGCACACCGCCATGCCCCCCGCGGCACACGTGCCACAGGCGGCTGATGACACAACTTGTGCCAGCCTCGTTCACAGTCTTCGCAGATGATCGGGTTGCGCTGGGTGCTGACGCGCCCGTCGCACTCCTCGCACGCCATATTTGGGTCTTCAAATCCTGCCGGCAACACCACGTATGGAACGGCGCACCGCGCCAGCTCCTCAACGCGCACGCGCGCCGTGTCGCCGTCAGCTCCTTGGATGACCACCACTCCGTTGTCGTTCACCTCGTAAACCTTGTAAACAGCCGGTCGCACTCGTGGATCGAGCGCGTCTTGCTGCCGCTGTTGCACGTAGACGAAGTCGCCGGGGCTGAAGCGCTGCACTCCGGGCGCCACCAACCCCGCGCGCCTCCTGCGATAGCGCATCACTTCACGATGCTGCGCCGCCTCCACGTTGTGCATCGCCGTCGGCCCCATGAGCGCCAAACGCTCCGCGCGCACTGTCATCAGCTCCCACATGCCCTCCGGGCTGTTGAAGTCCACGGCGCTCTCCTCAAAGAGCGCTCTCGCCTGCGCGGGAAACACGGGCGCCCTGCCGTACACCAACTCGTATGGGCTGTACATGGTGCTGGCTTGCTTGCTGCAACGGTAGCCCAGCTCGATGGAAGGCAGAAAAGTGTCCCACACGACGCGCTTGCCGGGCTGAACCACATAGCGCATCAGTGCCTCCTTGACTGTTTTCACCATCCCTTCCGCCAACCCATTGGGCTGCGGATGATAGGGCAGCGGCTTCGGATGATCGATGTCATGCTCCACGAGAAGCTCGTGGAACTCGCCGCTGAACTCGGTACCGCCGTCGGTACACACCTCGCCTGGCGCCGCGAAACGCGCCAGCACTCTCTCTTGAAAGGCTTGTCGTATGTTGACTGCCTCCTTGGTGCGCAGCGGCACCAACTCCACCCACTTGCTCGCCGCTTCCACCATCACCAACACCCAGACGTTGCGACTGCGGGTGGCCTCAAAAGGCCCCGCCAAGTCCAAGTGCCAGCGGTAGAACATGCCGAAGTGCGGCAGCGGCTGCATGTCCAGCGGTGAGGCTGCCTTTGGGCGACCGCTGGTGCCGCCGGGTCGATGTTGCAGCCGATCGCAGTCCGGACACGCCTTCTTGACTCGGGCTACATCCTCCACCATCCCTGGCCAGAAATATGAAGCGGCGATAACACTGCGCAGCCGATCCCGCCCCAAATGGCCCATCTTGACATGCACATCCATAATCACGGTGTCTCGCTCACTGGGTGGCGGTACCTCGCGGTGCGTGCCGTCCTTGTGTAAATACCACAAGATGTTGTTTTTCCATGTATAGCGGGCATAAGGTTGCGGCATGTTGACGTTGCCCGCCTGCAGCTCCGCCATCGCCTCCGCGTCCATCCACGGATCGCCTCTCCGCGGTCCCGCCGTCAGCTCGCCGGTAACCGCCACCAAGTCGCCGTTGGCCGTGCCCTCATGGGCGGTATCCAGCACGCGGCGTCGCGCCCATGCTGACAGCTCCGGCTGCCGGCTGCTCTGAGCCGTTGCGCACCAAAAGGCTGCCGCATGTCGCACGGTGCCCTCCGGTGAAAACTCACCGCGCCCATCCAGCTCCGTTGGGTCGCCCTCCACGGGCCCCCGACTCAGACAATCGCTGAGCCTCATCGCCCACCGCGCCAACTTCCCACGAAGCTGAGCGGTGTTCATCAGCCATTCCAAAGGCCGATGATCTGTCACCACCACAAACTGCCTGCCAAACAGATAGTATCTGAACTTGTCCATGCCATACAACATGGCAAGACACTCACCCTCATAGCTGGCATAGTTGGGCTCCGCGCCTTGGCAGGTGCGGCTCGCAAACTCCACCACGTACTCCTGTCCTTCGTCGTCCTCCTGCGCCAACACCGCGCCCAATCCAGCTCCGCTGAAATCGGTGTGCAGGATGAAAGGGCGGCTCCAATCCGGATTTCTCAGCACGGGAGCTGAAACCAGGTCTGCCTTGAGCTGCTCGAAGGCTCGTTGCTGCTCCGATCCCCACTCCCACGGCACCTTGCCGGTGAGCTTGGTCAGCGGCTTGCGCTTGACTGCAACTTGCTCGATGAACTTGCCGTAGTAACCCACCATGCCGAGGAAGCGCCGAAGCCCCGCAACGTCAGTTGGCGGCGGCATCTTCACCACAGCCTCCACCTTGGAGTGCTGCGGGAATACGCCTTCGCCGTCGACCCAATGGCCCAAGAAAGCAATCTGCCTCACGGCCATGCGCCCCTTGCCGGGCGCCAGTCTGATGCCCGCCTTTGCGAGCCTCTGAAACACCGTCTCCAAATGCTGAAGGTGCTGCTGAAACACCTCAGCGTCGCTCATCTCGGCTGCGCCTGAAAAGACACAGATGTCATCGGCGTAAACCGCCACGAACGGCAGATCGCCAAGGGCCTCATCCATGACACGCTGCCATGCTTGGCTGGCGTTCTTGAAGCCCATCGCCATCCGGCACCACTCATACTGCCGGTCGCTGCCCCAAAAGGCAGTCTTGTGTCGGTCCTCCTCTGCGATGGGCAGCTGATGAAACGCCGACTTGGCGTCAAACCCGCTGTACATGCGCGCGCCTGGGACCTTGCTGAGTAGCTCGTCTGTCTTGGGCATACAATACGCCCACGACTCAGTGACACTGTTCAACGGGCGAGCGTCCAAACACACCCGGATCCCGGTCCAGTTGCCGTCGTCGTCCTTCTTCGGTGGACACACTACTGGGATGCTGTAGGGAGATTGGCTCTCGCGGATCGCCCCAGCTGCCAACAGCTCCTTGCACCAGCTGTCCACGAAGTCCCACTCAGTTTTGCTCAATCGGTACTTGGGTCGCTTGATGGGCTGCGTGTTGGTCGTCGGTATCCTGAACTCCCAGTGGTTGACGGCCGGTAGGTTGCTGACGGACCACACCCACACGTCATCCCAAAAGCTGTCGCAGAGCTCCACTAGCTGTCGTTGCTGTGAAGCCTCGCACTCGCGCCCGCACCGCCAGTGTTTCTCAGGATCCTTCAGGCTGCGAACATCCTCCACGTGATCATTCATACTTGCCTGCGTGTAGCCACGATTGGCCCACGCAGCAGCGCTACTCCGTTCCGCAGTCCCGCCGCCGTCCGACACGGCGTTGGCGCCGAAAGCTCGGCGCCCCGCCCTGCTTGTCGCCGTCACCTCGCGGCGGTAGCGCGCGCTCGCGCGCACCATCACTGCCACGAACATGGCTAACACCGTGGTGTTGCCGAGACGACTCGCCTCGCTGAAGTGCATTGACGTGCCGCCCAACCAAATGAGCAGCAGCCAGCAGCATAGCGCCTGTTGACACAGCTGCTGCCATGCTCTCCCGCAGGATCTCTGCATCCTGCGTTGATCTCGTCTCTCTCGTTCCGCGCGCTGAGCTGCCTGGGCAGCCCGAGCTGCGCGCTCCAGCTCCTCCAAGTCCCTCAGTCGCTGCTGCTCCACGAAGAGCTGCCCGACGATCCACGCTACGCTGTGCAGACCCATGGCATTGCCTATGAGGCGCTCATGGTCCGGCAGCGATATGCCGTGAATTACGTTCGGCTCGTAACCGAAAAGCTCCTCCTTCAGGTGGACAGTGGGCCGTTCCCACTCGCCCGTGTTGATGTTGAACAACATGCCGACCCCCTCGCCGGAGTAGGCATCTGAGTCCGATCGCGCCAAGATCGTTGGCAACGCGCGTGGCTGCCCCGGTTTGTTGACGCGAACTCCGTTGGGTGGTGTCGGCAGATTGACATGCGGCCGTAGGTGCGGTGGCAGCACCTCTCGCAGCAGTCGTGGCTGCATGTCCGCCCGCCTCTCCCACGCCAACTTCAGTCTCTCCACGTCCCCCATGTTCGTCCAGAATCGTCGCACTCGGTGATGATTCGCTCCACAGCCCGCCTCATCAATCACGAGCGCTCTCCCGATGATCTTCGTGATGTATTTCTCATACTCTTTGATGTACAGTCTCTCGTCTCCACTCGTATCCACGTTCTCTAGCAGCCACCCCACGCCGGTGGGCTGCTTCTCCTCGAGCTTCTCGATGAACGCGGCCACGTGAAAGAGCAAACGTGACCTCCGGTCGCGCAATCCCAGCGCGTTGCGATTGGCTCTGCTCATGCCTGGGCAAGGCCATCCACACCCCACTATGTCTATGTATGGCAGGCGCCTCACGTCCTCCGCTGTGATCGCCGTGATGTCCTGTGGGAACGAGTCCCACCCCTTGATCGCGCTAGCTGGTAGTAGATCCGGATATCTCCTACTGAGCTCCTTGAACACGCTGCCCAGCGGCCTTGCGGGCTGCCGGGTCGATGTCCGAATGCCGGTATCTGGCCACCTTCTGACCGTTGGCCAGCATGGCATTCAGCACGGCAACGTAGCCTCCGCCACATGGCTCGTACAGGCTGATGCCCTCTTCGCGGGTGCTCAGCCTCGCCAGCCCGTGACGCTGCAGGCTCTGCACCTCCCGCAAAGGCGGTAGGTCTGCCGGCTCGCAGGTCTTGGACTCTTGCACGTCACGCCGTGAGGGTTCGTGGGCGGCGTGGCTGTGAGACACGTCACTGCCCCCCCCACTCTCCTCCCCCATCTCATCATCGCCGAGCTCCACCCCATGGCAGTAGCTCGCTCTCTCCACGCGCACCACAGGTTGGTGCTCGCGTACCCGCCGCTCCCACGCCGTTTGACTGAGCAGTGGCACTCTGCCGGCCGGTCGGTTGGGTGCGCGGAAAGTGCAGATTCTGGTCGCCGGGTCCGGTCGCAGCCCGAGGGCTTTGATGGTGGGTCCACCGAGCAGCAAGCCCGGTGCCTCGCCTCCATTCTCGTACACGCGCGGTGCGTGATGAGCTGCCATGATTGAGGTGACGGGGTCCCGAAGCGTGAAGACCACGCCATCCCGCAATCGTCGTTGCTGCTCGCATGAGCGCTTGCCATTGGCGAGCACCACCACCATGTCGACGTCTACCCACCCGCCAGCGCCCTTCACCACGGCCTCCGCCGCGCTTGGTTCCATCGCTGACGCGTTCATGCGGGTGTGGCTGCTCCCGCCGTCTGAAATGGTCTCGCACAGCAGCAGGGTATTGTTGGCGCGCAACTCGCACGTGATGGTGTCAAGCCGAGCCGTCTCCGGCTGCTCCTTCGCCTCAGCCCCCGTGGGCTGAAGGGCAAAAACGCCCTTGTTGGCGACTTCCGCCTGCTGCTCCAGGCAGCGTCGGGTCTCAGACCCTTTGGGCAGCCGTAGTGCTTGCTCCCTGATGTCTGCCTCAGTGGCACTGCGTCGATAGTCAGTGGCGGGTTCCCACTTGCCGCTGCGGCGACATAATGATGCCTCCTCAACCGCCGTGCTGGCATTGCGCTGCGCATTTGCACGCTTGCGATCTTCCTCCTCCTCGCGTTGTCTCGCGAGTTGACCTGGCCGGTAAATGGCAAAAGACCGTTCAGTCTCAGCCTCTCCGCCAGCGGTCTTCTCCTCCGCGGTGGACTTGCCGCCGCTTTGTTGGTCAGCGACCTCCTCCACCATCATCAGCGCTGCCTCGAAGGCGCGCTCCCCGCTCGAGGTCCTGGATGAGTGAGCGTGGCTGCTGATCGGCTCGGTACTCAGGGCACCGCCGCCCCATGCTGTTGCCATGACGCTCTCCATCATCCCGCCGCCGCTGCGCTCGAGCTGGTAAGCCTCCATCAAGCTGATGGAGACTCGCTTGCTCTCCAGAGCACGCATGACAGCATGCTTCTCCCAGCCATCCTCCACGGGCTCGTGCTTGACAAGCCGCTTGGCGATCTCCATCAGTGGCATGCGCGGCTGTCCACCGCCGTTGGCCAGTGACACAGGCACCGTGACGCTCTGAGCTGCGCTGGTGAGCTTCGCCGTCAGCTCTGTACGGCTGTGCATTTGCTGCGCCATCTCCATCGATGGGGTGGTGAAGCCGCGAGGCAGCCTCCGCTGCCGGGCCTCACGTTCTCCGTCCTCCATGCGCACCGTGTTGACGCCATGGCGTTGAGCCTCCGTGCTCTTACGCTGTGGGCGCAACTGGCTGGCTGCTGCCAGCCCCACCACCTCGCCC
This sequence comes from Tetraselmis striata, assembly GCA_006384855.1. NCBI lineage: Eukaryota > Viridiplantae > Chlorophyta > Chlorodendrophyceae > Chlorodendrales > Chlorodendraceae > Tetraselmis > Tetraselmis striata. The sequence continues at coordinate 250,015 of VCJN01002185.1, read as the reverse complement.
TCCTTGCTGCCGACGACTTGAGCATAGCCGTTGAGCGGCGGGTGCTTGGGTTCGTGGCCGTCTGTCGCCTGCAGGTTCGCAACGAACTTGCGCAGCTTCCCGCACTCCTCAGTTGTGTGGCCCGCATCCTTGCCACACATCATGCACGATTTGCGGTCCTTCTTGTTGGGCTCCTCGCGCACTCTGATGTGCTCCCTGGGATTGGTTGCTGCCATGGCGGTCTCCGGACGGAGATCAGGGTTGGCCTTCCAGCACCGCTTGGCAATGTGGCCCTTCTTGCCACACTCAGAGCACGTCTTGCTCCACAGAGGGCAGTCGCTCTTGTAGTGATCCTTCGACCCGCAACCATAGCAACCTGCCTCATTGACGTGGCTGCCTCGCCCACCATCATCTCCATCACGGGCGTAAGCGCTCCTCTCCGTGCGCCCGCCTCCACGATCACCTCCTCCACCTCCACGTCGATGGTAGTTGCCACCCTCTCCGTGGCTGCCTCCACGACCACGGCTGTTGCTGCCACGACCGCCACCGCGGCTGTTGTGCTCCTCGTGGTCAAAACCCCGCCTGCCGCCTCCGCTCTGGACGCGCGAGTGAGCGCGCACGTGAATGCTGCCACGCTCCTGCTTGTCGAGCCACTCAGCCATCTCCCAGGTCCTGTCCACCTGGGTGTCCATCGTATAGTCCACGAGTTGTTGTTGTGCGAATTTGATGCGGGGGCTGAAACGCGTCTTGTCCCAGGCCCGCTCGATGAACTCCACGTTGACGCGCGATATCTCCACAATGCGTGTCGTCTCCTCGGTGACCAGGTTCTTGACCCTGGTGTGCGTTAGCAACAGATTGCGAAACTCGCGCACAGTCTCACCAGGCGAGCGATGCATGGCACTTGCTGTACCGCTCCGAATGCAGCTCGATCTGCTTGGTGATGTTGACGAGCTCCTCCCACATGCCGTCCAACAACCGGCGGTAGTAGTCGAGCCGTTCTGCGCCTTCCAGCCTCCGCGCAATCCTCGAGTCCTCGTACTTGATGCCCCGGCTGATGAGTGTAGTCTCTAGCGACTCCAAGTACTTTGGCTGAATGCGGCTCCGCAGCACGTGAACCTCGTGGATCTCGTTGAACGGTCTGTTGCGGTCAAACGCCTGTTGTTGCTCCTTCTCCATGGCACAGTCCGTAGAGTTCTTCCACGTCTCAAACGTGTGCTCTGAGGTCGCCTTCTCGTGACCCGCCCACAACCTCCCGTTGGAGCCCTTGCCCCTCCGCGGCTCCATCTCATCGTCGCTCATTGCGTCGTCCACAAAGTACGCGTGTCCGTACAAAGTGTCTCGCCTAGGGTTGCGTGTTGGCAGCGGGGAAAAATAGAGCTCGTCCTCGTCGTCTCCGCTGTCCTCTGCTTCGCTGCTGCTGTATGCGTACGCGTTCTCGTGATCGCGCTCCTCACCCTCCTAGTTGGATGCGTCTACGTCGTTCAGCAGCCCCTCCACGACCTCCTCGATCAGCTGGTCTTCCTCCAGCTCGTCCAGTGCTGCCCACAGGTCGCCCAGGGCAAAGCCGCCCTCTGCGCTTTCCAGCGCGTCCACTGGCTGTCGCCCACGCCGGGGCCCTCAAGCTCAGAAGTGGGGATGCGTCCACGCGGCCTCAGAAATCTGAGGGACGCTGCCGCGTCGCCTCGCCGGTGTCGGCGCACACCCGTCTCAACCCGATACACGAACAGTTCCAACGTCCAGTATAACTCAGTGCCGATGAACCTCAAATCCACACCACCGCCACGAAGAGGTTGGCACCGAGCTGAGCCACGCACCCGCCAGCCGTCACCCTCGCCGGGGCCCTCAGGCGGCGATGCCGCTCCCTCCAAGTGCACTCCGGTACTGACACACGACTGTGAAGCCGGCGCCCTCCCACTCCCAGGCTCACGCCCTGCCTCCCTCCTACCACCTGTCGTCGTTGAACCGTTGAACTGGAGCAGGTCGTTGAACTGGAGCAGGCCAAAAGAACCGGAGCAGGCCAAAAGAACCGGAGCAGGCCAATTGGTACCCAAAGGAACACGCCGCTCTCTCACCTCCCGCGGGATGGTGAAAGAGCGTCGGCACGCCGCGGCTCTCACTCAGAGGCCGCGCTGGGTGAAAGAGCCACTCAGCAACACACTTAGCTTGACGTTAGTGCCCTTCGCCCACTCAATGCCCCGTTGTTCACGGCTCGCTCAGGCACAAACACAAAGTGTCCCCAGAGGTGGCAAACCCTTTGCCTCTCGCTCGTCACCAAACCCAAAAGGAAACTCGAACCACTCCACACCTCGTCACCTCACTAGTCCGAGGGCCTTCCTGGCCCACCCTCTAGTGGGTTTTGTCCCCTCACCCTTCGAGTCTTATGTACTCTTACGAGCAGTTCCCATATAGGTTTGTCTCCAACACCCCTTGGACCTTTCCTCACCTCTAGCACTCACTCTCACCCACGAGTGCTCTTCCCCCTTGTCTGAACGCGAACCTAAGTCACTACAGGCACCTCTCAGACGCCTATAGGGCTTTAGTTCAGACCAGCGTTGCTGGTCTTGCCCGTACTCAGGGGGGTGAATGCCAGTGGCAATGAAGCCTCTCACCACAGGTCACTGCCACGCCGTGCAGTACTTTATGCAGTGCTGGTCGCGGCTATCAACCGTTCCTACAGTACTTTACGTCGGTACCGGGTCGAATGGTGACAACCCAGCACCCCCAGCAGCGCGCGCGCACGATGCAGCGAGCAGCACGCGTGCGACCGTACGACAAGCACGCAGGCTACCGTGATTACCTTTGGCCCTCGTTCCTCAAGCCGATCTCCGTCTCTTACACCGTCTCCGTCCCGTACACAGGCTCTTGCCTATGCCTGTCATAGGCAAACACAGGCACACACAGGCAAGACAAGGGGGAAGAGGGACCGCCAGAAGGCGGAGGCCCTCTATAAGCACGCGATCGCGGCCATGGCAAGGCAGCCGCACGTCACGCTAAGTGCTAATAGCACGCGCGCCGTGCGCGCACCGCGCGCCAGACGCATTACGCACTGCCCTTGTCTAATTGTACTCATCAAGTCCTATACTACTACTCGGCTGCGGCTACAGTGAGTCTTGCGCCTTGTACCAGCAGCAGTACAGTACTTCGTCTTCTGCAGGTAGTCCACCTCAGGGGTCCCTGTTAGAGGTCCCGATTAGAGGTGCTATCTGAGTTCCCTTAGAAGTCCCGCCTAGGTGTGCTTGGGCGGGTCTCTGATCTCCGGTATGTATGTCTCCTTGCGCCTCGCTCAGGGCTATGGCCAGGGTATGGAACCCTAACCAATCAGGTGCCCTGCCTGTGGTCTCAACCGGGTATGGAACCCTAGCTTTAACCCTAGCCGGCCCGGAAGGGCTTGGCTGTCCCGTTCTTCACGCGCACGCGGATATGACGGATGCTGCGGCACTACATAGATTGGGCCATTTGATCTGCAAACCTTGTAGCTCACCACGCACAACTCAGCTTAACGTCCCACGGGGGCCGCTCGAAACCCCTAGACTATATGTAGCTCTAGTGCCCAGGTCGGACCGGTTGTACCCCCGGGTGCGAGCCGGTCAACGATGTAAAAAGGCAGCCGGTTAGCATGGCGCACGGGAGCTAACAAAACACCAAGTGTTGCACTGGCTGCACCGAGCTCATGGGCCGAACTATCACCGAGGAGGCCATAGCTATGAAGTACCATGCCAAGTTCGACAAGCACGGGCACTCGATACGTTCTGTTGCCAAGGACCACATTTCTTGGGACAGCTTCAGCCGGTGGGTAAAGGAGGCGGAGAATGAGGCAACTGCTAAGCCCAACCCGACGGCGCCTTTGGAACCGCCCCCGGGGGCAGCGCGCCCCCGTGAGAAGGCACCCTAACCGTACACTGCCTAGTCAGTCCTCATCGTGCGGTGGCTGGTGGGGGCCAGGCGAGGGCCTCCGTAGTAGGCTAGACGTGACGGCCGAGGTGGGTAATAAGTCAACAAGGACCAATGGCCCATTCTAGACAGGCCGGCCGGGTTCCGCTGAATTGAACCACCCGGCATGCGCTGGCCACCCACTCACCCACACATCACCAAATGACTCAACACTACAGAAAGGGCTGGATTAGGTCATTAGGTCTTGACCTGACCCTGGGAACAGTTATGGGGTCGCTGACCCTTTCCAAGCTGTCGCCTCTGGGCTCCCTGCACTAAATGCCCCTGCCTACCGTCCGCATTTTGCATGCCGAGACGGGCGGCCGTGAGAGTCATGGAACTACTGCACCCGCGTCCCTCGGCACGGCGGACGGTGAGCCCCCACTGCGTATTGATTGTGACACACACATATGTGGAGCGCGGGTGTCGTATATCCCGTTGAGAGAGTGCGTCTGCACTGCTTGGGTCTGATTAATATGGATGTTCCACCTAAGCATCGCCGGTGGACACGATACGTAAGCTCAACTAGCAGATGTTTCGACGCAGCATGCTGATGGCTGTCAATTAGGTTTGCTATCCACGCAGCGCAAAGCATATGGGCAATGCCGGCTGGACTTATGTAGATCAACCTCGCCTTCCGACAGGTACAGAAGTTCCCTTAACACACAACTTGGATACGATCCCGGCCGCCCCCGACCTAAACCCTGTTCGGTGTGTTGGCGCAAGAGTAAGTGCTCGGCGCTGACGGTTGCCATGCAAATTGCCTCTACGCAGTGCTAGTCCTTTTCAAGTGAGCATGCGAGGAAGACATCCAACCAGTGTTGCGTTTGCAATGAATAACAACACGGAAATATCACCAAAAAGACATTTAGCCAGAAACGGCTAGTGTCCATGTCAACGGGACCATATGGCGCTTACTACGTGGGGAGCACTCTCTTGCGTCACTTCTACCCGCCTCGTCCTACACATGAAGTGTTGGTTGACGGACATGGCATTGCCATCAGTCCTAAAACCGGTTATCCATACGTTGGCTACGTGTGCGGTGCATTTCAACGGAAAGAGGTCATTTTTCATCTTAATGACAAGGCAGCACGGCAAAGCGGCAACAAGCAGGAGGTTGCAAAGCTGGACAGAGGGACCGAAGGTGTGACTCGGGCCAGTGTCGCCACCCACCTCATGGATCAGCATCGGCGTGGTCTTGCTGCTGAGCAGTCTGCTCCATTTCAGTCGGAGTGTGAACAAGTTGGCGGAAATAATGGCATCTGAGGCGCTCGCGGACGCCGTCAAGATGGCGGCCTAGACAGCTTTGGAGCTGCAGATGAAAACTCTGCTCGGCGAGCTGGCATCCGTGGATGCTGAGCGCTCAGCAGCGTCGCGCATCAATGTTGTTCCGCGGGCAGAAGTCTTCCAAAGTTATCACGCCTCGCCGGAGCACTCAAGGCGTGATGTAATCGGCAATCGCATATCCAAACTTGGGGTAAAGGCATTATTATTCGTTACCCGGCGCTTCGTCAGCAAGCATGTGTCTATGCTGGGTGAGCGGGATGACGCCGCCTTGTCGGACGAAATCAACGATGATGACGCAGAGGCGCATCGAAGACGCAATGGTGACATGCGCCCAGGAACGACAATCAACCATGGCATATATGCCTCTATTTGTTGTCATATGTGGCCAGACACGACCACGTGCACATTTCCTACTTTTACGTCTTGCTTCGTTTCGCCATGAAGGCTAGTGGCCTACTCTATGAAGTTCGTGCCGTGCGGTGTGGCACTACACTACCCAGCAACCCGCCAAGCGCTCCAATCTCACCGCCCATTAGCTGGAATTCATTAGGTGGGGTTTCACCCGTGGCCAATGGAACAACACCATTCCGACAAAATACCACCGCACAAGGCCAAGATATTGATGGCTCTGTATGGCACGTCTATAGGACGAGACATGTTAAAGGATGATCCGTACCGGCAGGTCAACAGAAAGCTAGATAGCCACGGGCGTCCTAGGTGCACAGTTAGACGGCCAGAACTGCTAAACCATTTTCAACTTCAACAGTTGGTTTTATTCACCGCAGGCAGTTGCTTTCACAAAGAAGGTGCAAAAGGCTCTAGCTGCACCCGCTCTGCGACCTGCGGCAGAAATAGATGGCGACAATGTGGAGTCTGTAGCTGAATGAGCAGCTTGCGCGATATTACAGTAACAAATGCATGAAATATAGCAGTCGCGATTTCCATAGAATTACACAAGGAAATGGCCTTGTAGGGGCCAGCCCACCGGCCCCCGTTGGGTGCGACCCCGACCCCCTTTTGCACGGGTGTTACATCGCGTACGCGTACGCGAGCGACAGAATCCCCAAAATTTATGTCCGGTACATGTTGCCAACTCTCCTGCAGGGCCACATAATCATTGCAACATGCATGGAATTCTCCGAACATCAACAGGCTATAGGTCGTGTCCATGATTCCTTTCCACTGCGCACAGTTTCTCCGAATGGTCCTTGAAGTCCACCGCGTCCTCCCACGCAGCGGATGCGCTCCCAACCAACCGGATGGGCGTCTCCACGGCGCCGGGGCCAGCGTCGTCTGGGGCCATGTACCCCTGTGTGTGTGGGTGGGTCGCTGTGAGTGCGAGTATGAGTGTATGTGTGTGTGTGTGGGTGGGTGGGTATGGGTGCACGTGGCTGAGGAGGCAGCAAGAGGCGGGGGGGGGGGGGGGGGGGGGGGGGAGACCTTCTTGTTGGGGTTGGGTTCCCGGTAGAGGCGATGCGCCTTCAGGCGGTTGATCTGCTGCGCGAAAAGGAGGTCCCTCATCATGGTCTCGCAGACATTCTTCGGCAGACATTCTAACGGCTTGGCGCCCGCCTTCAAGAAGCCCATGAGGTTCTCCATCCACAGCTCCGCAAGCGGGTGCCCGCAAGCCGGCATCCGGTGGATCATGCGGCACACCGCCGAGTGCAAGTTGCAGACGAGGAGCGACACGAAGCCGTTTCCCTCAGCCAGGCGGGCATACACGGTGATGTCTGCTAGGTATCGAGTCCTCCCCTCCCTGGTGAGCGCGTCCACCTGCGCCTTGCGCTCAGGGCCGTCCTCATCCGTCACCACGCTCTGCAACCCCCACCGCGTGACGAACCACACAGCTCCTTGCATGCGCTTGTACATGTGCCCAAGCACCCCCAGCTGCGACACCGCACGCATCACCGCTGGGGACGCGAGCTCCTTCCCGGTCATGATCGCCTTCACCCGGGCCTCCTCGAACAGCGGACCGGCGGTAAGAAGGGAAAACGATTCCGTGTGGTGCCAACAGTCCTCTATGACCCAGCCGGACTGCACCGTCACCTTGCCTGACCCTGCAGTCATGAAGGGGAATGCTGTCACGCCCACGCCCACGCCCACGCCCACGCCCACCTCCGCCCACGCCCACGCCCAGGGGGGAGGGGGGGGGCTTACCTTTCGACTTCTTGGACACCGCAAACGAAGGGCGCAACCCGCGTCCAAAGTTGCTGGGTATCATGACTAAAGCCTTGCGCCGGTCTTCCTGCTTCATAGCCCGAAATCCAACGTGGCCCAGCACGTCGAGGAAGTTCCTCCAAAAGTCCTTTCCCAGGCCCAAAAAGCACAAGTGGTCCGGCGCGAGGGGGAAGAGGTTGACCATGCAGACATAGCCCAGGACCACATGCACCTGGCACACGCCATGGCAGCCGGTGTTCTGCTTGGCCTGCTCCAGCCGGGTTGTGTTGAACGCACGCCGGGCAGCGAGGCTCACTTCGCCGTCCTCATCCCCATCGAGGTCCGACCTGGCCAAGTCCTCCTCTATCTGGCCGATGACGCCCATCTGCTCCAGCATCTGGTCGCGGGAGAGCAGAAGGCAGCTCGCGCCTGTGCGCACAGCCTGCAACTCTACGCCATCCACCCTCTGGAGGACGTCCTTTGCATACCCCGCAGGCGCCACCTTCATCGTGCCGTCCGGGCACTCCACACGGCTCACCAGACGGCACCATGGGCAACCTCTAAGCTGGCTAGCCCCCCCCCCCCCCCCCCCCCCCCCGCACAAAGATCTTTCGTCTGCCCTGGGCGTCGCACACCCGCATACCGAGGAAGACCTTGTGCACGAATTGTCCTCCCCCGTCTGCGGGGGTGACCCTCACTCCATGCTCGCCAAGCACCGCGAGCTCGTGCAGCACCTCTAACAGTATTTTGCCTAGGTTGAGCGGCTCCGGGGGGCCAATGAGTGCGACTGGGTGCCATTTGCTCATGGAGGTCAGCATGTGGGGCGGCATGTCCTCACACCTGATCCCAATCCCGGTGACAGACTGGGTGGTCCGAAGGTGCGACAGGAAGCCATCATCTGTGAGTGTGTAGATCCCGGTGTCGGCATGGAGGAAGTCTCCTGCGGCGAGGCCGGTGCCGTGCCCGCCTTCATTCAAGCGCTCCGCCTCCGACGAGGCGCGGAAGGCGTTGATAGACACGTCCGTCCCCTTCTTCCAGCAAGCGTACCACACAGGGTCTCGGAACCAGCCCTTGATGATGTCCGCCACGCTCAAGACGTACCAAACCCGTGCAGCCGTGAGCTTCAGGGACTGCGGCATGCGGATAAACTTGTCGGCATTGCACTCCGGGCAGTGCTGGTCGGGGGTTCGCCCATCCGCCAGCCTTCCCAGGCGCCCCGCTGAACGCCACGCACCCCTTGGGGCACATGTGCCGGTCATATCTGGATGTATCAGGCACCTGCATGCATCGGGAGGCGAGGAGCGTCAGGGGCCTGACACCCCAAGACGCGCCGCATCAAGCACGCACCCAGGCACATCCCGGCCGTACCCGCGGGAACTTCCGCATCGCCTTGTGGCTGCGTTGCACGGCCATCCCACCCCAGGTGAAGCCGGCGGGCATGATGTCATGCAACAGCTGCCACTCGCTGTCAGCAGAGTTGTTGGAATTCTTGCTCTTCACCTGGGCCGAGCACTTCATGACTGCAAACGTGAGAGCATTCGTCTCGCGCCCCGGCACAGCCGCAGACTCCCACGCCCGGAGGTGCGCCTCCTCCTCCTCCTCCTCCTCATCGCTCGTCCACCCGGCGCCAGCCGCGTCCCCACCCCCTTCCCAGCCCTCCTCTTCGGATTCACTGGACTGGTCATCGCCTTCAGGGACGGTTACCAAGCGAGCCTCCCCGTCCGCATCCACAGGGGGGTGCTCCTGGGCAGCCGCCATAGCCTCCACAACCTGTCACGCCGACCGGGCGGGTGCGTGTGATTCCATACAACCGCAGGTGAGTGGTGCCACCAGCACACAGGCCGGGCCCACTCACCTCTAAACGCAGAAGGTCCACAGTGTCACCGTCCTCGAAAACAGCGCGCCACTGGGTCGCCCCGCCGTAGTCCTCCAACACCCACTCGGTAACAACGCCGGTTATCACGCCGTATTGCCATCCTCCCCGGAACTTCTTGGCGATGACCTTCATGTAGAAGTCACCGGGATCGCCTTCCCGTATCACGCCCTCATCGGCGGCTTCCACGCCCGCCGGCGGCCACGCAGGCGCGTCGATGTCCATACCGTCTTCGCCAACGGGGTCCTCCCCCACGCCCATCACATCGTCCTCCTTCGAGCCGCCGTCGTCCGAGACCGGCGCCGGCGGGCCGTTTCCGATAGCTGCAGCTACTCATGCTGCCGCCCCTACCGCTGCTGCTGCTGCTGCTGCCGCCCCTGCTGCTGCTGCTTGTAATAAGGCGGCCTTGCGGCGCAACTTAGCCGCACGCTTCAACGAGTGGCTACAGTTCGGGTATTTTAGGAAGTGCCGCTCTCGCGCCGTCTTATCACTACTGCCCGTCACGATGCCCCGGCAGTGCTTGCATGAGTACACGCCATCCCTCGACACACTCGATATCCATCCCTTTCCCGGCATGCCTGCTGCCGCGCGCGGGGGGCGCCGGGGGGGGGGGGGGGGGGCTGAGAGTTGGGGTGGCTGTAATCCACCACCGGCAGGCAGCACAGATGCGAGTGCGCGGCTGTCCGCGCTTGATTCAGCGGTGAGCGGCGGTGACCGTGAGGCGACCCCGTACTTCATGCGCGTGCTGGGGCGTTACACAATCATCAGCAGTTAGGGCGGCTGCATTAAAACGCGCACCTACGAACACCACCTACCGCCTACCACCTAAGCTACCGGACCACCTACATCCGCCCACACCTCCGCCCGTCGTGCCGCACATCGCCGCACACAACGTGCCGCACATCGCCGCACACGTGCCGCACACCGCGCGCACATACGTCATGGGAGCCCGTGCGCGGCACTGCACCGATACATCGTACTACTACTCGCGCTGCGACTATGCAAATAAGCGCCAATACATCGGGCTAATGTCGGGTGTATATCGCCGCTTATCTTTATCTTCACGCACACCTAGCGACGGCAGCAGTTGCCCACTCCGCGATCTGTATATCGCGCAGCAGCACCGCGACGGTACGTACGCGCGACGCTGCCTGCGTCGCAAGGATATAATCACACGAGGCGACGAAGTGTCACCAGTTGCACCACCCACCATGGCACTATCGATGACACCCCAGAAAAGGGCCAGGATGGTGGAGCGCTGTACACGAACCCAACTGGCATACGCTAGCGTGGAGGAGAACACGGTACAAAATAGACTCACCGACGAGGACATAAGAGGGGAATACATCCATCTCCCCGCCGGGTGGACTCCCACCAAGTCCAGCAACCCGGCCCTCTACCGCTCCCTGCGCCACGCTTAGCACTGGCACACGTTGCTGGATGTCGGCGCGGACGCGCTCTTCAGTACAAGCTCTTCCTGCTTGACCAGCCCGATCTGGACGGGGACATCGTCGACGCTGATACGCGTCTCACATACCTCCATGGTTCGGATTCGCTGTGGCTGCAAGGTGCCGAGGATATGCTCGAGATCGCTGCGAAGCAGGCCGCTGTACTCGTCGAGAACGATGACGACGGGGCTATGGAGCCTCTCCTCGCTGGGGCCCACGCGGAGCAGTTCCCGCTGTTCCAATTGATGCGGCTGACCGCACGCGTGGTGCAAGAAGCCCTCACCCACACATGGATTCAGACGGACAGATTCAGCCGGTCCCTGTCCGACATCACAAAGGAAGCCCACAAGTGGGAGACAGACAGAGCGGCAATCCCCGGGAGCACGCACCACGTCGGGTCTTTCCTCCCCTATGCCCCTTTGACGTGGACCGCGACTTCCCCGCCAAGGCTTGCGCACATGGAACCCATTCATAAGTGGCGCGAGGGGTATTTCCCAACGGTAAGCCCGGGGAGGCGCAGTATCCTCACAGCTTCCAGGGAACACTTGGCGCGGCTTCCAACGGTGGCAGACCTCACGAAGGTGCCCTAGCCGCCCCCCTAAAGTCTAAATATCAAATGTATAGAAAATTAGGCAGGAGCAGTTTTGTGGTGGGCACCGCCCACAACGGCGAAGTGATGCCCCGCCAGTGTAATATAAGCATTCACTGGCCCAGCGCCTCCGCGACACCGGCCCACACTTCCGCCGTGACTGCCGCGCAAGCCATGATCGCATGCCGGCAGCCTGCGATCATGGTTTGCCAGGGACTCCCGGCACCCTGCCGGCACATGCATGCTGTGCCGCAACGCTACGCGCAAACTAAGCACCGTGCATTGCTGTGCGGGCACGCACGGGCTTCGCGAGAGTCGGCCGCCGCACCGTGCCAGTACTTATCGTGATTACTCCTTGGCAGGGGCCGGGGGCGCGGCCCGCCAGCGTGGCGCACCGCGACGTCAGCGACCCCGCGTTGTGCAGCGATGTGCAACGATGTGTGGCGATGTGCAGCGAGTACGTGCAGCCGCCTGTACTTAGCCCGGGTGCTCCGCGTCGGCGCACGACACGCGAGCCCGCGTGCGCATATCAATTTGATGAAATTATGGAAACGAGAAATTCATATAGTACTTTCCAGGTCGCGCGCGATAGTCGTCGCTACTCGGTATGAAATCCACTTTCCTCGTCCGTCCCGTATCGTCCCCGTATGTCGTCGTTCGTCACCAGTAGGGCACACTTACGTCACATCTGAATCTCACAGTGTGTGTTAACATAGTTTCACATTTCTATATGTGAAATACATGTATATATATGCAATATGTGTGAGCTGGGACTCACCCACAAATATATATCCGATGATTAACAGGCATGTGAAAGCTGTGGTAAGTTACCTTCAGACAAGAACACTTGAATAGTGCCGTTGTCAATGTACTTCAAGCACCAGTCGTACGGTAGTTTGGCTGTGCAGGAGTCCAGTCCAGTGGGCGCCTGTACTTCACTAGTGCTGGAGCGGTTGACATCCCTGAAAGCAATGCAAAAAATAGCTTATTAAATGCAGGAACTCACAATAAAAATGGAAGGTAAACATGATTCAATTTGCAGGAAATAATGTGGCTTGCGTGGTTACCTGAGCTCTTGTTGTGTGTTTGTACCCTGCTTGGATGCGGTCTTTGCCGTTGATGTAGCCTTTGCCGGCTGTTTTTTCGCCGAGGTCTTTGAGAGCCTATGATAACCAACAGCGCCGTTGTAAGTTAATGAATCGATGAATCCATGCGCATCAAGATTCATTCGAAGAATTGACTTCACAGTTCAAACGTACACGCTTGGGACTTCAGCCGCGGCCGATGCATCATGTGTCGCCTTCCCTTGCGACGACTCACAGAGTGCCCTGTAATTAACACAAAAGTGTAGCACATATTAGATGTGTGGTCTATGTTATTAGCAATTTTTTGTATGTCGATGTCTTCTACTTACGTTGCAGTTGATGGGGCGGCGGCCGGCGCTGCCTTATAAAATGACTATCAAGCATTGCTTTACGGCATATAGGGACTTACCCCATGGGAGCCCGGGCAGATGACTTGTTCGTAGCCTTCTTCTTTGCCGTCTTCGGCTCTTCAGCCGGTACCTTTGAGGGTTGCTTTGCGGCTTTAGACTTTGTGGGGGACTTTGAGGGCCTATACGACACAGAGCAACATTTAAGCCAGTGAATAACTGTATATGAGCCGGTGGTGTTCAACGACACTCCGAGTGCCCTGCAATTTTCACACAAAGTGTAGCACATACTTATTAGGTGTGTAGTCTATGTTATTAGCAATTTTCATGTATGTCGATGTCTTCCACTTACGTTGCAGTTGATGGGGCGGCGGCCGGCGCTGCCTGCGAGCCGCCTGCGGCAGCCTCTTTTGGAGTTTTTGGCACGGAAGAAGACCTGGAAAATGCATCCGTGTAAAAGGGTCTGGAGGGTCATTGGCGCGCGTGCTTTAATTGACATCGACTCGGACAATAAAATGACTATCAAGCATTGCTTTACGGCATATAGGGACTTACCCCATGTGAGCCCGGGCAGATGACTTGTCCGTTGCCTTCTTCTTTGCCGTCTTCGGCGATTCAGCCGGTAACTTTGAGGGTTGCTTTGCGGCTTTAGACTTTGTGGGGGACTTTGAGGGCCGCTACATGACACAGAGCAGCATTTAAGCCAGTGAATAAGTGTATATGAGCCGGTGGTGTTATCAAGGTGTTATCTACTTGAGGATGTAGTCTTCCCGACTGGAGCAAACATACCCGGCCGCGGCATGAGTTGGAGTCGCCTTTTTGGCCTTCCCCGTGGGCTTCTCGGCAACCCTGTCATTAGCGCATAGCATTGTATTAGACGGGCCAGTCATATGATCATTAAAAACTACTTTGCTATTAAAAGACAGGTGATAATTAGAAGTAGAACAGAGTTATGGTGGTCGAAGGCCGGTACTTACGTTTCCGGCGAGTCTCCTTCGATGAACCAAGGCTGCCAATAATTAAGCAGCCCGTCATGTGTAGGCTTCTCTGGAACAATCTCGCTCGGCATTGGCACCGACCTGAGTGTCATGCGGAAATATAAGTACATACGATCTCATATTTGAAACGATGAAAGCAATTTCGCGACGGCATATATATCAAACGATTGTTAAGTCAGATAGTCTCTCCTACATACCTCTGCCTTTCAAAACATGCCGCCATATACCGCGCGACGGCGATGATTTGGTCACTTTGTCGCCACACGGAGTTGACAACATCATCAGGTGCCGCGGTGTCATTGAACTTCGTCATCGCACCACCCGACACTCTTTGGATGAGCTATGTGATACGGGCACCGACCTCCGGCGTGCCGTAGATCGGTCGCATGTGTTTCCCATAAGAGTAGGTTAGAAGAAGACATTGGCCGAGTTTCCTGTAGAGGCACCAACATCATGATTCAGTTTGTATTATTCGGTGTAAAAGCATAGGTCGGAAGGCACGCGAAAATGTAAAATCAATAGGCAAATAAATGGGCAGGCACTTACGGATCACAATCATCGAGACATGCGGGGCCCTCAACATCGCTCGCCTCCTTGCGGCACTTGCGGAGGAGAGTAGCGGCTTGAGGTTTTGAGAACCAGCCTAGCTTAACTGCCGCGTCAAGGTTCTCACATTTGCCGTTTGCTTTGTGATGCACGCCCCATTTGACCTTGTTGTGCAACAGGTGAAGAGGCCCGGAAAAAGGGCGATTATTGAGTCAAAATGGGCACATTTCTGGACTCAAAATTGCACCCCCCTCAACTCAATATTGTACTCCTTTTGGGGGGTGCAAATTTGAGTCCAGCCTACCACTGTACGAATGTATTGTGAAACTGGCCTTTGACACATTCCTTTTCTTGCCAACACTGTGCGAGGTACTATTCAGTGAAACGAACCTGCACTATGTACTACACGCATGTCCACCGCCCTTTGACGAGATGCGTCGCTACCCTTCCATGCTAACCGTTTTTTTTTGGCCTCGAATGCTCCGCCGCCACTGTGCTTCCCACTCATCTACCCCTCGCAAGCTCCCTCGCGCTTGTATTCTTTGAGGCATCTTAACGCTTCTCGGTGCACAAAAGCATGGCAGACCGTCCTGGCAGAGCAAAACGCACATCTGCCCGCTTGCAGAGTCCTGTGCGTGGCGGGGACATCTGCGGCTGCACTTGGCTTTGACCCAACGAGCAGGGCTCTCGACACACTGCTAGTGACCCCCATGGCGCAAGATTCTCCGCAGATGCACTTGCGTTCCGGCAGGAGGGCGTCTCAGGCGCCAATACCCACGACTCAGCCCATGAGGCCCATGCATGCAGCCGGGCGGTGGGCAACATGGAAGCGGACCGCTATGGCCCGGGGCCGGAGATTCGCAGCCTTCGCCTCACGGCGAGCCTCAGCCTGACCCCCCAAGCCTCAAGGTGTGCCACCTTTGGTCCCTCTCCCATGAGCGACTCCAACGGTACGCGGACTCGCATCTTCGCTTGCATCTCTCATCAGGGCGCCGTGGGCTGCGTTAAGCGCACCTCGCCGTCGCGCATCTCGACATGAGTGGTGACACCCGCCCCGTTTCCCACCCGCTTCGTGTTTTCGTCCTTGTCTGCCAACGACCTCTAACACATCATGCACGATCCGCGATACCCGATGACGTCAGACTGCAAGGGAGGGGCAGGGACGAGAGGCAGCACGGTGAACATGCGGGCCTTCTTGGCCTCTGAAGACCACCGGCTTGTGTACAACGAGTTGCGGGGGATTTGCAACGAGTATGTCCAAGAACCTCACCGGCAGATGCGAATCTCGTCCCCTGGTAAAATGGCCCGGCAAAAGCCCTCGTCCTGGCAGACCCGGACTACGGCTCGGGTCCTGCCAATGTCGACAGCGTGGCGGGGGAGGGGGGGGGGGGGGCTGCTCCTCATCATCTTTCTCAATTGCTGCGCGCCACTCACTGCCGTCAGGAGGGGGCGAGATGTGAGAATTGTCGACGCCTTGAAGTTGGTCGTCGGACGAGATTCGGCGACTTTAAGGGCGCATCTCTCGGAGCACCTCGGCAACCAACGTGGGCTCGTGTATGCGAGACAGCGAGAACCATGGCGGCGGCGAGAGATGCGGCACTGGAACCCGGAGGCCCACATTGGGGACGACGGGTATGTCCTCCCGGACGTCAAAGCAGCGGTGGCTGAAGCCACCGCTGGCACGAGTGACGAGCAAGAGATGCGGAGGGTGGAGAGAATTTAAAGGTAGAGGGTGGGATTACCCGCATCTCCACAGTGGGGGCATATGAGCGCTCGCATCTCTCGCGTACAAACCCGTGAACTATCGCTCCTAGCTCTTGTAACGCTGCCCTGTGCAAGGAGCCCTTTGTCGTTGTCAGGTCGCCTTGGTTCACTCACCTGAATTTGCTCCTACCGCTGCTTGCGACCTACAAGGCGGAAATCTGTTGCGGGCAGATTCCGAGCACCTACTTTACGCAAGGGCCCCTCCCGCGAATGGTCTACCTCGACAGCCTGTTGACAGCGGGTCGTGTACTTCTCATCGCGTCAAAGCACCCAAGAAACCTCGACACCAACGGACGCGCCTTGTGGTTGGTCGTCGGACGAGATTCGGCGACTTTAAGGGCGCATCTCTCGGAGCACCTCGGCAAGCAACGTGGGTTCGTGTATGCCAGACGGCGAGAACCATGACGGCGGCGAAAGAGACGCGGCATTGGAACCCGGAGGCCCACATTGGGGACGACAGGTACGTCCTCGCGGACGTCAAAGCAGCGGTGGCTGAGGCCACCGCTGGCACGACTGGCGAGCAAGAGATGCGGAGGGTGGAGAGATCGAATTGACCGCCGTAAAGGGTGGGATTACCCGCATCTCCGCAGTTGGGGCAGGTGAACGCCCGCATCTCTCGCGTACAAACCCGTGTACTGTCGCCCCTAGCTCTTGTAACGCTGCCCTATGCAAGGAGCCCTTTGTCGTTGTCATGTCGCCTTGGTTCACTCACCTGAATTTGCTCCTATAGCTGCTGGCGGCCTCCAAGGCGGAAATATATCGCGTGCAGATTCCGAGCACCTACATGACGCAAAGGCCCCTCCCGCGAATGGACTACCTCGACAGCCTGTTGACAGCGGGTCGTGTACTTATCATCGCGACAAAGCACCCAAGAAACCCCGACACCAACGGACGCGCCTTGTGGTTGGTCGTCGGAAGAGATTCGGCGACTTTAAGGGCGCATCTCTCGGAGCACCTCGGCAAGCAACGTGGGTTCGTGTCTGGTCCGTGACAAGGGATTCATGCAGCTTGAAATTCGCTGCCATAGCTCCATGGGCAATACCTCATTAATCATAATCAACTATCACAACAAATCATTCTCAACCGCAGATAAGAGTTTAATCGACTCCTGTCCGTCGATTTCACAAACCGCACTTCCTTTGCTAGCGCGGCCGGGGCAGCGGGGCGCCAACGCGCCGCGGCCGGCGCAGCGGGGCGCCAACGCGCCGCGGCCGGGGCAGCGGGGCGCCAACGCGCAGCGGCCGGGGCAGCGGGGCGCCAACGCGCCGCGGCCGGCGCAGCGGTGGCCAACGCGCCGCGGCCGGCGCAGCGGGGCGCCAACGCGCCGCGGCCGGCGCAGCGGGGCGGCAAGTGGGTCTCTTGTTGCCCCACCTTGCCTTCCTCCCCGTGTATGTGAGCCCGCTG
This sequence comes from Tetraselmis striata, assembly GCA_006384855.1. Taxonomy (NCBI): domain Eukaryota; kingdom Viridiplantae; phylum Chlorophyta; class Chlorodendrophyceae; order Chlorodendrales; family Chlorodendraceae; genus Tetraselmis; species Tetraselmis striata. Next base: position 232,608 of record VCJN01002185.1, on the reverse strand, counting down.
CGGCTGACGTCACAACCGCCCAAGTGTTATTGTCCTGCGGGTCAGCCCAACAGTTGCGTGTTGCTGTGACAGCCGGATATTTTTCATCCAGTATCGTTTGATTACATTGCCAGTGCGTCTGCCCCCCCCACCCCCCGGCTTCCTCGCTAAGTCTCAGCTACATCACCTCGTCGCGCTCAACTCGCTCCATCTTCGATCAAGCACGCTTGTGCTGAGGTGGGATGTTTGTCACTCGTTTGCATGCCCGATGATGGTGATGGCGGTGGGTCAACCCCACCACCAGTCCGCAAATTCACGGGCAAAGGAGTTGCCTATCCTTGTCACTGACCTGATGGACAAGTCAACAAGGCTCTGCTGGTTCACTCGGACTCCCAAGCTCATCAGCAAGCAGGCTGGGTACGCCACGGTCTTCAGGGACGACGATGCCGACGATATCTACCTGCACCCCAGACGAACGTCACGCCAACCTCGGCAATGTCTTCGTGGAGATCCTCAGCAAGAACCCCATGGCCCAAGATGTGGTCATGAACGCAGCTATGCATGCCCCCGCTTTGCTGCCCGCATTGGATACCTGGCGTTCAAAGGGCTCCAACTGAACTTTATACCCGATGCACAGATCCGCCATGGACCAGACCTCCGTGACGAACTTCATGCTGGTATGATCTCCGAGGAATCCTAACTGGCCTACATCGCCGACCTGCAGAATCTGCGCAACGCAATGCGCGACGCCGTTGTCAACATTACCGAGGCAAAAATGCTGCATGCACTAACCAAGGGGCTGCGCGCCGACTACGCTTTCGAAATGAAACATCGGAAGGGTGCGGTGGCCGCCAAGACCATGACAACATTCCAGGCGGCATGCTCTTACCTCTGCGCTGTCGTGGAACTCGATGACGCACCACTGACAGCTGCTCCAACTGGCGCCTTCACCGCCAGCACTCCCGCACCACCTGAATCAGAAATTCAGAAGCTCTCAGCAAATTTAGCAGCGTTAACAATGGCAGGTGCGAGTATGGCCCGCATCGCCAGCAACCCGCCGCCCGAACTCCGCCACCCCAGGAACCCCAAGACTGAGACCAGACAGTGCTACAAGTGCGGTGAATTTGGACACATCAGCCCTAACTGTCCCACAAGTCAGCAAGCCCCACCTCAGGAAGCCCGCGTATGGACTCCACCACCCCAGCAGCAATAGTCGCCCCAAACATGGACGCCATCCATGCACTCCCAGCATCAACCTCTTGAGCAGCATGTGCAAGCGCACCTGGCACCCATGATCCAGCACGCATCCCGGTATACCCAGGCGAAACCTCAGCACCCAACAGCCTCTCCACAGCCGCCAAATTCTCAGCAATCTGGCAACTATGCCGGAACAAGCTTTACCTTCGGATGGATTGCCATTATCAACGAGGAGCCTACGCCGGTTGAAGCCCCCCATTCCGCGCCATGTGTGGCAAGGGCTAGATGCCCATCACACCTCCACCACCCAAGCCATCCCTACCCCCCCATCACCCCGCCCGCCGCACCATCACCATCGGCGCCAACCGCTAAACTCTCTCCACACCCGGACCCTTCCATGTCATGCCCATCAACGCTTGGCGCGAGGTCACCATCACCACATCATCCTACAACACTGTGTCCCCTCAACGTAAACCACACCATCACGTCCACACCTGCCACCCCTACTCCCTCATGCAACCCAGATTATCGTGCCCAGCCCATGCCATCAGCCACAATTACCCCAAACCCAAGCCCAAGCCGTCCCCAGCCCTCACCGCAAAGGAGCGCCGCTCGATGATCAGTGCCTCAAAAGCTCGCCGTCGCTCGATCATCGTCTCTCATCTCCCCACCTGGCCAGAATCATTGAAGCACTCCAGTCAGGGCGCCGCCCCAGTCCCAGCAAACCTCGCCCCAAATGTCCCTCACTCACCAGTTAGCGACAGCGCAGATGAAGCAGCAGGCGCAGACGCGGCACACTGCGCCAATCTCCTGAAGGTTCGCCAAGTCATCATGGCAAGACAGGCCCGCCGTGGCCGCCCTGTGCGCCGCACCACACGCTGGCATCAGCGCGATGCTGCGGATCGGGCTGCGGCTTCCATCACCGTCACTGCCCACCTCACCGTCACCCCCTTCGAGATAGTTCACCTCCGTTTCAGCATCGCTGCCAAAGGTGACTCACTTTATGCGACAACCTCCCTTGATGACGCCCGTGACAATCCCGAGCCAAACACGACCGACCCCAATGACCCCGATGACCCCGATGATCCGACCGACCCGATGACGCCCGTGACGACCCGAAGCCCGACGACCCCCCCCCCCCCCCCCCCCCCGCACCCTCTACGACACGGACCATCCTTGCAGCTCGGATTCCAGCTCCATGCCAGCACTCACCTCAGACTTCAGCAGCTCCGATGACGACAGCGACTGGAGCCCTCGCCCGCGCCGCCCCTACGTCACAACTGCACAGATCTTCTCAGCCGACCACCTCATTCATGGCTGCGCCTCCTGTGATGGACCGAGCATCACCCCCCCCCACCATGACCATTTGGTCGCCATGATCAGCTCCTACCCCGTCACGCCGTCTGGCAATAACACCGACACCAACTCCATTCCTGACCTCATCGCAGCCTCCTCCGACTCGGCGTGCATCCTCGGCGTGCACCCACACCACAGCGATGCCACCACCCCAATCCCCCTCCCCGCTACCAACTGCTTGCCGACACCCGTACCCGCTACCGTTATGGCGTCACTAGCCACAGCCACGCCACCTGCCATCACCCCCGCACCTACCGCCCATCCGAGACCCGCACCTGCCACGGTTGTGGGCTACCCGGCCACATCCAACCGCCCCGGCGCCCACTCGCCCTGCTACCCCACTCCCGATCTTATGCAGGCACGCCCCATCGGCATACCTGACGAGTGCTGTACCCTCGCAGAGTTTTAGTAGGTCTTTCTCCACGCCTTCGGCGCCTGGCTCCACTCTTGTCCTGTCCCGATGCAGCCGCAGCTGGCAGACCTACTGCCCAAAGCCGACGCACGTCAAGCCCACCGCGGCGACCATCGCCGCCCCACACGCCGTAGGCAACGGCGCGCCAAGGCAGCGCGTCGCCGCCTTGCCCAGATTCCCTATACACGGAGAATGCCATTGATCAGTTCGACGCAGTGTTTGCCGCAATGGAGCAGGAGCAGGAGCAGCAGCAGCCGGCGCAAGAGCAGGAGCCACCTCCGCAACCAACCGCTCTCTCTGACATCACGCACGTCCAGCCCGACCCTTCTGCCATCAGCCTTGATCGCCTCCTGCACTATCTCGGCGTGTGCACTGGCGCTACCTTCGAGCTGATCGAAGAAATGTGCCGCCCGGGGTACACCTTCGGAACCATCACTCTACTCGGCACTGACAATGACGTCAGAAACGCTTCGCAGTCAGAGCTGGAACACATCCGACTCTCCAACCCCAACAACGTCACCCTCGTTGCCACCGCGGGTGCCACTGCTCGCCTCAGATCTCATGGCGTCGACAACATGAAGGGCACAATCTTCATGGCCCTACGTCCAGTGGATTTTCTCTTCGCCACTACACATGCCAGCCCTTCTCTGCCGCTGGCAAAGGGCTCGGTCTCCACGACGTCCGAGCACGCCCGTTTGCTGCCACCTGCAACATCATACGCCAGCTGGCTCGACGCCAATATAGTCTCAACTATGTCATCGAGAATGTGCCTGGCGTCGCCCGATTCCCCGCCGTCATGACAGCTATCGGCACGCCTATCATGACCCGCGCCCATGAACTCGGCTCAGCAGCGAGACGGACACCCTACTGTGGACCAACCTACGATCCCTCGAGCACCTCCAAAACCAGCATCGCACTTGCCTCAAGCAGCTGTATACCGTGGGCGACCTCCTCGTGAAACACGGCTTTGCCCCTGTGTGGGAAGCCCCGCCTCAAACACAGCATCTTCTCCAAGTTCGTCGCACGACCTGGCAGTTGGGCCTACAAGATGCACGGAGAAGTTCCCGGGACGTTGTGTACTACAACGGCGAGCCCACAAAACCCAACAACGACATCCGATGTGTCATTATGGGGTATAATCCTGCCGTACTCATCTCAACACGCATGACTGAGACACTCCGCTGCCGCATATTCGGAGCATGTCTGGATGCAAACTGCTCAATGGCTAGCACGTGCAACCACTGCAAGAACTCGCGTTGAGGCCGCCCTCCCCAGTGTTCACTCCTTCCCACATCAATGGATACTCGACGCGACGGGCGCTACACGCCACATGCTGGCCGAGATCACAGAGCTGCACAACTTTCAGAGCCAGACACGCATGTGGATCAGTGGGCTCGGCGCTTACCCGATTGGGCATGGAATAGTCACCATGGATCTCCTCGCCGCTGATAACACGGCAACCCGGTCACTCTTCGCAATGTCCTCCTCGTCCCCGACCTGGTATAGAAATAAGATGGCCATGCCAGTCGCACGTTCAGCGCCCGTCAAGCGCAAGGCCACGATGCATCCTTACAAGTCCTCATGACCGCCAGCGGCAGCAACATGCGCACCGGAGGTGGTGCAGTCATCCCCATCGTACCGCATGGCCGCCTTTTCGTTGTCAACACCCGCGTCCACCTCCTCTCAGCCGCAGCCGCAAACTCTGCGCACGCGACCACCCCAGCCCTACTGCCTACCTCCGGCAAGCGACAAGTCCACAACAAAGTGCTCTGGCATACCCGGTCGGGTCACCTTCAAGAGCGTGTGCTGGTTGCCCTCCCCGGGCAGAACTTGCGCCACGTCAGCCTCCAATTCTGCCATTCCTGCGCGATCATGAAGTCGACACGTCCACCCATCCCCGACACTGCCACGAGAAACCAACAATCCCCATCTCGCTGGTTTGGCTCTGACTTCAGGGGGCACTGCCTGCCCTCCCTGCAAGGCAATACCTACTCATGTGGGTTCTTCGACTGCGCAACCTCCCTTGTGGTAACCTCCTGCTGCCGATCCTGCACCAGACTGCCTGCGGGCGTTCATCAACCTCGTGAGGACACTTGATCATCAGCTGAAGGCATTACGCTTGGACAACGACACCGCCTACCGCAGCGCTGCCTTCGTCAGCGTACGCCACTGCACCCATGTTGTACTGCGCACCTACTCTGCCCCCGAAAGCCAGTTCCAAAACGGTCTCTCCGAGCGCACCTCGCACACTGGGCAAGAGGGCACGCTGCATGATGGACTACATGAACCAACCCCGCAACATTCTAGGAGTACGCCATGCATATGGCCGCCTATCTACACAACCTCTCAGCTCGCCGGCGGCCGCATCCCCATTACCATTCTGACCGGACAGGCGTTTGATCCACAGCATCTGCGCGTATTCGGCTGCGACACCTATGTCCATGTATCCCGGGAATCCCGTAACAAGCAAGCGCCAGCAGCGAGCAAGGGCGTCTTTCAGCCGCAGCATAGACCCGTGCGAATAAGCAACGCACACTGGTGAGACACCGGGTGACCCGCAGACGTATCACGAGGCCATCAACTCACCTAATGCAGTCGAGCGCAACCGGGACAGCGGTGCCACCAAGATCCATCAATCCGAGTACATCCACGACATGCTGGCTCGATTCGACATGGTCAATTGTAGAATCACTGCGCCGGGAATGATCCCCAAAACTCCGAGCCCTACCCAGATCCAAGCGGTGACCGGAGCTTGGTTGGCGCCCTACTCTACAGAGCTGTGGCTAATCGACCCCGCATTGCGGAAGCAGTGGGCAGACTATGCCGCTTCATGCATGCGCCAGTACACGCGCTCATGGAAGACGCCAAGCACGGCCTACGCTACCTGAAAGGTACACATGAGCGTGGCCTCACCTTTGGCAGCACTGAGGAAATGCAGCTGATCGGCTTCAGCGACGTCAAGTTCCCGAGCACCTACCCCAGCCGGCTACGTCCTCTTCCTGTGCGGAGCAGCCATGAACTACATGCCGAAACTGGTACACTGGGGGCACTGTCAACAGCCGAGGCAGAATACAAAGCACTCTGTCTAGCCACACAAGAAGCTGTCTACCTGAGGCAGATGCTCCCACAGTTGGGGTTCCCATCCGACTCACCTATACTGATTGGCGTGGACAAGCAGGCCTGCACCATCCTCTCCAAAAACGATGTGATCTCCGCCCGCACAAAGCACCTAGATATCAGACTCCACTTTGTGAGGGACGCACAACGCAGCAGACAGATGAAATGCTGGCAGATGGGTTCACCGCGCTCTTGCCACGTGTGACGTTCGAGAGGCTCTGCAGACTGGTGATTAACCTGACAGAAACCTGACCTGGTATGGCTCTTGCCAGAGCGGAGGGGTGTCGAAACTATTTCTGCAAGCTGTGCAGCAGGAACAACCTCAGGCAAAATCGCGCATGGTACGATTACTAATGATGATTCTCTATCATCATTAGTAATAGTTATCACACTGGTCCTATTTATGCATTATCAGGAATAGATGACAGCTGCGTGATAGCTGCGGTTACATTATTTACATGAGCTAGCGGCAGAAGGCGATATCGGAAATCACCAAAAAAAAAGAGGCAAGCTGGCTGCGGTAACATCATACTACGAGATGTTACAGGACGTTACAGTAAAACTAGCAACACCTTGCATAATAATGGGACCACGAGCTCTTCTGTAGGAGAAACAGACCTGAGACTCAATAGAACACGCCACAGGGCAATCGGATGTGAAATTAGCTGAGACTATGTAAATGGGGCACCCACCATTGGGCCTGGAATTCTCCGAACACCAACAAACCTGTAGTCGCTGGGAAGTATACTTCTGCCGCCGGATTTCGATAATCCTAACGCCTGGCCCGCGCGCGACCATCGCATTGCGTTCGCAGTCCCACTGTCTCAAGACACACCGCAGCAGCCAGACGGCCCATACGGCTGACGATCCCAGACGATCGCAGGCCCAGACAGGGAGGAGACGAAGCCCGGTACAAGTACATGCAACTGGTTGGCTCTGATTGCGTGTGTAAGAGGGATTCAAGAGTTGCCGGTTTCCTGCCGGCTCCAGTGGTATCCCACCCGGGGGCGGGCTGCAGGGTCTGTCCCCCAGTCCTTTCACATGTTGTCTGGGGATTGCCCACACAAACGACCATGTATGTCCATACGAGCACCCGCATGTGGAGTCTCAGGGGCGTGGCAGGGAGGTAATGGGTGCAAGTAGGGCCAGGCAGGGTACATATAGTCTACATTACCCAGGGAGGAAGACCTCTACTGTCATCAGTAGTTCCAACACACGGCCCGGGGGTGCAGCAGGAGGTAAGTAGAATCACAGTGTCTCAGCTTTCCTGCACAGGCGCTACTTGTATTGAACAAACAAACCAAGGTCGCATCGCCCCAAACTGAGCAAGCAGGCACCCACAGCATGTCAGCAGTGCTGCTGCCAAGATACATGTAAATATGCACACACCAGTGTTGCAAGCACCAGTGTCGACTAATCGCTTGGGAGGGGCGGACACACACATACATACACGCATAGAGCAGATGGTCGCCATGCTGTTGTTGCTGTGACTCGTGGCAGTCTGGCACCGTACAGCGGCATAATTCCGCAGTATTTATGTGAAAGGAGGATGTGTCTCATCCACCATTTCCTTCAGTCATCCACATGTGGTATATTCTCTCTTCCGCCGGGTATCTGCCAGCTAGACACACCCTCAAGCACTGTTTGCGCGCACAGTAGGGACCCACTCGGCGCTTCCCCTTCCTTGAGGGCATCTCAGTCTGTCTGTCACCCAATTTAATGGAGTCATTACGCCAGCAAGTCGCTAGCTGCCTTGCACAGATATTTACCACTCTATCTATCTGCATTTATTCCTTTTCCTCCCTTTTCTTCTGCAGCGGCTTCTCAGCGCGCCCCTTACCCGCCCTGCCATGCGCACCTGCAGGATATGCATTCCTATGTGAGCTACCCCTGAAAGCTGCTGTCCGATCATTGAGATCTACTGTAGATAGCATGAGGCACAGCAACCAGACCAGCAGGGCGCGCTACGCAACATGCCATATCGCAATGCCATCGCCATGGAGCAATTTGTTGGTACCCATCCATTGCCTGTGTATACTGCGCTACATCATCGCCGTTCTGACATGTTATACCCCCGCCGGTAGAAGCAGAACGATCTCGGTTTCTGCGGACACTCAGCATACTACATAGTGTTTCAGAAACTGCACGTGCCACATTGAATGAGAACAATGCGAATATCAACCTGCTTGCCCTGCCTGTCAGAGGTCAAACGTTGAAGAAACTGTATACTCCTTAACAGAACGACGGGTGCCTCTGCACCCACAAGAAGCCTTGTATCTTATTGTACTTGTAAAAAGGCTTAAATCGGGCTCGCATGCAACCTTTCAGAACATTCGCTATAGTTACGACTGATACATTTTACCGTTTGCATGCATAGCGGATTCTTATTCGCATTCATTGTTCTTATATCCGCATTGCCACGCATGTACATACTGGATATTGAGTTGAAGGTATAGGGGAATTGCATGCAAGGCCAACTTGGGGGCTGTTTGAAGGGTTCTTTTTGTGGGTACTGTGACAACCATGCTGCACAGACTATGTTAAGAGGAGATTTCTTCTTTGCATACATCTTCCTCAGACCATTCTCCACGCATCTGCGTGGCTGTGTTCTAAATGGAACTGAAACATACCCAGTGTGTAGTATATGCTGCCAATTCTGTGAATAAATAGAACTTCCGACAGATGGTGAAATAATGGTACTGTCTCTTTGATGTTGTTATGAACTATCTCACTGTCGACTTCTGATCGGCCAGATACTGCTCCAGGACTGAAACATATGGAAGTGATCTGAAACACGTATTTGCTATGTAGCTGTTTTATCTGAGTGAATACATAAGCGGTAACTGCAGGCTCCCATGGGTCAGTGCAATACCGACCCACTGGAAGATCAGTAACTTCTTTCACATGAGATTAACATGAACAACGAGACAACGAACACATTGATAATGCCACCGACCCAGGACATGCTGAAACTAAGCCCGGGTGCAATGCATTTCATCATAGGACAACGAAAGAGTAAGGGTAAACGCCAGTATATGAGGCAATGATTAAAATAGGGCATCTATTTGCTACCTAATCACATTTTCTAGAATCTATGGGGAATATCTAGTTGCCGGGCACAAACTTGGTGGCCATGGCGAAGCCGTTGGCGCCGCTGGGGTCCGCCAGGTGGGCGTCCAGGTTCTCGATGGGGCCCTTGCCGGTCACGATCGCCTGGACGAAGAAGCCGAACATGGAGAACATCGCCAGCCGACCGTTCTTGATCTCCTTCACCTTCAGCTCCGCGAAGGTGTCGGGGTCGTCAGCCAGGCCCAGGGGGTCGAACGACTCGCCGGGGTACAGCGGGTCCAGGCCCTCGCCGGCAGGCCCGCCGTTCACGCGGTATCCCTCGATCAGGCCCATCAGCAGCACCTGCGTGAACACGATGGCCAGGATGGACTGGGCATGGATCAGGCTGGAGTTGCCCAGGTAGTCAAGGCCGCCCTCGGAGAAGATCTGCGCGCCGGCCTTGAACCACACCGCCTCGCCGAAGTTGGTGCCGTTCTTGGCCAGCAGCTCGGGGGTGACACAGCCCAGAGCGCCCAGCATGGCCCAGCGGGCGTGGATCAGCTCCAGCTCGCGGTAGCGGCGGAAGGTCTCGGGGTCGGACGACAGCCCGGCGGTGTCCCAGCCATAGTCGCCGGGGAACTCGCCGGTCAGGTAGGAGGGGGTGCTGCCGGAGTAGGGGCCCAGCCACTTGGCGCGGTCGGGGCCGTAGAACTCGACGGCAGCGCGGGTGACCTGCTTGCGGCCGCGGGTGGCGACCGAGGTCTGGCCGGCCACGGTGGCGGCGAAGGAGCGGGCGGCGATGGCAGCCATGGTTATGGATGGAAGGAGAAGTTGAATATGGAAGGGAGTGGGGAAGGAAAGGTAGCGGATATCGAAACTGTGAGGCGGCTCGCACCTATATAGCTCCAGCGCTGGGCGCATCTGCTCCGAGCGCGGCGTGTGGCGGTACGGGTAGTTGGGCTCGCACTTGGCTCGCTGGCGAGGGACCAATACGCCTACGGCAATACTTGCCATGCTGGCGCCAGCTGGGTAAACATTGTGCGCGCTTTCTACGCTTCATTGGACATCCGATTTGCCAATCTTTAAAATCCCGAATCTCGATACGGCAAATCAAGATCCCAGATCATATCATGCACCCGCCCGGGTCACTGCCGGTACATATGAGGATTGTGCCGGATCGCCAGCCTGGCCAGAACCGGACTCACAAGGTCCCGCCGGCCCTGGTCCGGGGTTGAGTACTTTACATTCATTTCGCCAGTCTGGCAGTGTCCAACAGTTTCCAGTAATCAAGTTTCAGATATGAGAGTACCCGTTTCAGATGGGCGGATACGGGTACTTTGTCACTGTACCCGTATCCGTTACGGTGGCGTCTGTACTGTACCCGTACCCGCGTGCTCGTAGTGGTCCTGCTGATGGGGTCCGCGGGCCGCCCAGCGATACGGGGTAGATGGCGAACTACGCGAACTTGCGCCAGACCAGCGAGGCCCGGGCAAGCAAGGCGGGAAAGACAGGCCACCTGGTCAACTAATTGTCCTCGCGCCTCGCAAGCTTTGGCAAATCAGCCGCAGACTGAGCTTCCGACTGATCAGCCGCGTCAGGGCAGGCGCTCGACTTCTACTGCAGCCGTGCAGCGGGGCCAGCTGTACCAGCTCCCTCCTGACTAGCCTCTCCTCCCCGGCTACTACGAGTGGTGTGGCGATGACGGTGGCGCCACTGACGCGGGAGGCGGGGGCGCTGCGCGTGCTCCGCTGCTGCGGCTGCCGCGACATCGTGGGGGACACGAGCAGCTTCATCTGCGGCCAAGCGGAGCCCGGTATTGTCACGTTGCGGATGGCGACGGGCGTCACTCAGGTGTGGTGCTGCGTGTCCTCTCGCGCACGTGAAAGCGGCCCAGCAGGCTACCCCGGGACAGCTGCAGCACTCTGTGCCGGTGCTGTGTGGGCAGGACACCCATGGCAGCGCGGCGTTGTTGGATCGCCCGACCCCGCCGAGTTGGCCTGGCTGGGTTGGCGTGCGCTGGCTCTACTGCAAGTGGGTACCAGTACGTCAGAAAGCGGGGGGGGGGCTCAGTATTTGTGCGCCCACACCCCCCTCCCTTCTCTTGCCAGGGGAGCGAGTTGCGGACGCACAGCGACGGGGCGCTGGCGGGCTGCTCCTACAAGGCGCTGCACTGCAGAAGCTGCCAGCGTCTGGTTGGGCAGCGCTACGTGGCCACGCCGGTGGAGTTAGACGCGCTGCGGGAGGGTTACTCCTTCCTCACAGAGAGTGTGGTGGAGTACCGCTTGGGGAGCTTCGCAGTGACGGCGGTGGGGCGGGAAGGGGGAGAGGAGATGCTCAGCGCACCGCCCCTGTTGTCGGGCGGCGGCAAGGAGCAGCCAGCGCAGGAGGGCCTGTGCGGTAGGGTGGAGGAGCTTCAGGCAGAGATCACAAGAGTGCGTCTGCCGAATGAGGCGGCTGTCTGCCTGCCCAGCCACTTGGGCAGGAACAACGGTAGAGCTGCCGCACATTGCTGAACGGGTGTACTGCCTGCCCTGCAGGTGAAGCTCGTAGTGCTCAAGCTCAGCGAGCGGCTGGGGGCGCTGGCCACACCCTCGCCGTCCGGCCGTGTGGGCTCCCTCGCCAAGGCCCCCGTCTCGCAGGCTGCCGGCGTCAGCCACTCAGCGCTGTTCTCACCCGGAGCAGCATCACCGTCCCCATCTGGCCCCCGCCTCCGGCCGCTCATGCCGCCCCCCACATGGGCTAAATCCCCCCGCGCATCCCCTCTCCCTGGGGCAAATGGCCACGCCCGGCCGGTGCCGCAGCCAACCACCTCCGCAGCGGGCAGCCAGAGCTTTCCGACGCACAAGGGTGACGGAAGCGCAGTCAATGATAACCCTGCGGTCAACACCTGGCGGCAAGACGTACCACACAGGGCTGGCGTCATGGCAGCCAACGCGCCGTCCACTTCCATCGCCTCGCACGCGGAGCCCGCTGGTACACCTGCTCAGCAGGCTGGCCCCAGTAGAACCGCTGACGGTGCGGCAGGGACAAGCTCGCCGACGATAAAGCCCACCCCGGCGGCGCAGCCATCGCTAGCGGGGGGCAAAGACTCTGGAAAGGTGTGCCCTTTGCTAGCATTACATTGCGCACCCCTTCCGACTCTAACCACATCCTGGGTGTGGCGCTGTGGCAGTGGAATCCGTGCAGGTGTGGGGTCGGGTTTGGGTGGGGCTGTGATTCCAGCATGGGAAAGTCGGTTGGGGGGGGGACAGAGCCTGGGCAGCATCAAATATGCAGCCAATGGAGAGAAGGACGAAGCTCACTGACCAGCAACTCTACCCGCTGAGCATCAGCGGCGCACTCTCGGGCCGTTTGTTGCCAATCCGTCCGGTTGTCAGCTGCCGTCGTGAGCTGCCACTGTGGTTCCTGGTTCCTGTGGTTACTGATGAGCTGCCACTGTGGTTCCTGGTGTGCAGGCTACCGTGGGCGGTGTTGGCAAGAAGCGCGGCCGCAGCCGGCCGACATCTTCGGACGAAACCAGCGGCTCCAAGCGTGTCACACGCTCGCAAGCAGCCACAGTCATTGCCTAGTTATGCCGCGTGTTGTGCCCCCCCCCCCTCCCCCCTAGCTTCGTCTTGGCCCCCTACTAGATACCAACATCAATTTCTATAGTACGCTAGCGAACGGTTTTACGTTCTGTCCGCACCATCGTGCGTTTCTGACACTGTTGCCTTAGGGAATTGTGCGAGGTACCGATGCTACAGGCATCGTCTCGCATGTAGAATTAATAGAATCTTGAGAGCATTCCTCGCCCGAAACTGCGCCCTCTTTTGGCACACACCACGCAGCAAGTCGTTCCGCAGCCTGTGCCGCTCATGGCCAGGCGTGCTTTTATCGCTGCGCAAAGTACTACTGCCTGGTGCGGCCTGCGGCGCCCAGTGTGTGCTGCCCCTGCCCCCTCAGTCTCCTGGCTGATGGCAGGGGCGCCAATGCTGGGGGCTGCGGTCGCGCCTGCCAGGTACCTCGGTACATGGTAGATTGAGACAGGCCACATTTCTCACCTCCGACGCCCCCTGCATTCTATATATACATTTTTCTGCCGCCCGCCGTGTGTGCACAAAGCCACAGTGATGTACTGAGTACTATAGCAGCCGCGTCAGCTGCAACTCGGTTCCTCTCAGCCACCAGAGGCTGTTGAGCTGCCCTGAGACATCTGATTGACCTACCGCAGTCTGCCACAGCTTGCCGGCACCTGAGTTCTCTGGATGGGTGTGTGTAGAGGCACTGCAGTTGCGCGGCCGAGGCTGCGCCACGACCCTGGAATTCAGTCTACTCCCCCCAATATGGACCCATGTCCAGACTTACCTGAACAGGTATATAGGGTAAAGACCTATTGGACGATGATTAAAAATATATATAAATATGTGTATATATATGCACACAGCATAAGCAAAAAATGGCGGTTTCCTCTCCATGCTTTAAGGCCGTACTCTGGAGAGAATAGCAGTATTTGCTCCGGGCCTCACTTACAATTATATATATTGCCAATCGAATGTATCACGTAAAACATATGCATCAAATGTAACATTTATTTACGGACTGTATGGAAGGGAGCCCCCCCCCCCCGCCCGAAACAGTACTGGTGCTTTATTGGGCCTTTGGATGCAGATGGTGACATCACTCATTCATGTGATGATGACAACCGTGTGATTATTGTAGAGGACATCGAAAGTGCTGAGCATCTGTTTGCCCGTGCCAATCCAACCGATGGTGAATGAACTCTATGAGATATCATCTACCTGTAGCGCTTACATTCATATTGAGATATCTAATCGCGCGGGGACTACTGGCTGGCTCGACCGTCAACCCCGGCCAGGCACAGAACTGTCAACAGCAGTGTCGAGGGAAACGCTTTCATCGGTCTGTAGCGTCTCCAGGACAGCCTTTATTTATGAAGGCCCATCAGCACAATAGATGCTAGTGTAAGTCGCTTCGCTTTATTGCTGGGGCACGCTCCGTAAGCGGGTACAGGTAGCGACTAATCCTTAGTTTATACAGCAGTAGCTTGAAATAAAGATTCAGCCTGGCACCCGCGCGCGGTCTTCGGAAGAGCGGCGCACCGACTTGAAGGAGTCGGGAAGGGTTGGCGCGCCGGTTGCCCATTCTGCATCTTCTCCTGCTACTGCTTCCACCTCGCAGTTTCTGTAGAGGACCTTTCCGATTGTCCTTTTCTGGTGATTTCTTGATATCGCCTTCTGCAGCTAGCGCATGTCAGTAATATGCGTACTACCGTAGGGAATTACTTGAATATAACTGTACCATATTCACTCATTCAGCAGCGGGTGACTGAAGGGATATAAAGGGCTTCAAGTCCAGCAAGGCTTTTAATTAATATTCAACCGCGGCCGCAGCCGGATTTGGCGGCACGGCACTACGGCAGCAGTCGGATAAATGTCGAGCGCGGCTACATGTAATAAAGATTTAGCCTGGCATCCGCGCGCGGTCTTCGGAAGAGCGGCGCACCGACTTGAAGGAGGCGGGACGGGTCGGCGCGCCGGTTGTCAGCGCCCTTCACATCCACCCACCCGCAGCCGTGAGCGCAGCGTTTGCTGGTCAGGATTATTGCGAACGCGATAGCAACGGGCGCGGGACAGTAACCGTTTCCTGGCCGGCCAAGTAAGTGCGAGTAGAGCAGCGGGGCTGCGGCGGCATGGCGACCCGGTGCGCAGCCGGCCCTTTCCCTGCTGGCCTCCCTGCCTTTGCCGGAGCACGCCTGCAGCGCCTGCCCAGTGCGCCAGCGACACCTTTCGCACCTGGGCGACCATGCATGACAGGCATGCGAATTTGCGTGCGCAGGTTCTTGCTGCAGGCGAATCTGACGGGTGAGCGCGACGGCGACGCTGGCGCGGGAGAGGCTGGATGGGGTGGGGGGGGGGGGGGGGGGGGCAGCCGCGGTGGGCTGTGATGATATGAGAAACCGGGCGCCAGCCACCTGCAATCCCTCCTGCTGCTGCTGTTGCCGCTGCTGCTGCTGCTGCTGCCATTGCCGCTGCTGCAAGCACGGCCGACGGCTGGCCCCAAACACGCCTCTTAACATAGCTTGCTCATGGCAATGGGCGAATCCTCGCAGCTGCGCCACAGGCCCACACTGCACCGCCTCCGCGCATCAGCACAACTCCCCCTGCCTTCCCCTTCCCGCATTTTTTGCTGGCTATGTCACCCCACTGCTTGCCCACCAGCATGCATACCGCCACAAGCGCACGCAAGGGATCGGCCCACGGAGGCACTGGTTGAGGCGTTGGCTGCCACCTTGCGCTGCAGAGCCTCTGCCGAGCCCCCCGGCGCCAGGCCCGGTGACGGCGCTGGACCTTATACAGCAGAGCCCATGGTGGGTGTACGTGCTCATCCCGCTGGTGGCCGCGGCGGTTGGGTGGCTCACCAACGTGCTGGCGCTCAAGATGACGTTCTACCCGCTCGAGTTCTTTGGCTGGAAGGCAAGGCAGCGCCCCGCCTGCTTCCCTGCCACGGGGAGCCATGTCACATGTGGAGTGCGGTGACCTAGCGAGCCAACCACACCGAGCCCAATTGCGCCCGTCCCCTCACCCCTCCCCCTTCCGCCTGTTCAGCTGTGGCAGCCGGAGCTCAGCCCGCTTGGCCTGTTTGGCTGGCAAGGCATCATCCCCTGCAAGGCCGGCAAGATGGCGGGCATCTGCGCGCGCCTCATGACGGAGAAGCTCATCAACATCACGGAGGTAGGAGGGGGGGTCAATAGCCAGGGCCGCAAACGCAGCAGTGCACCTCGCGCGGCGGGGCGGGCTGGGGAACTGAGCGCCCGGGCGCGGCGCAGGTGTTCAATCGCATCGAGCCCGACGTGCTGGCGTCCATCATGATGCCCGCGATCGAGAAGTCCACGGCCAGGGCGGTGCAGACAGTGGCGCGCGCCGAGTTCCCGGACGTGTGGGAGGCGCTGCCGCAGGAGGTGAAGGAGGAGATCTTTGACGTCGCCAACCAGGTGACGCATGGAGCGGAGGCAACCCACCAGCGGGCCCGCCTTCGTACCCTCCCCCCCCCCCCCCCCCCCCCCCCCCTACCCCCGCCTCGCTCCCCCTGGCACGCAGCTCACAGCCATCCTGCCCCCCCCCCCCCCCCCCCCCGGCCGGCCCCTTGTTCAACCCCCTCAATGGCCAGGACGCGGAGATGTTCATCACCGACCTGCTGGACGGGCTGCGCGCGGACGTGCTGGAGTACTTTGACCTGCAGGCGCTGGTGGTGCGGCGCTCCATTGAGTACAAGCACCTGGTGGTGCAGATGTTCCAGGTGCGGGGCGCGGAGACGAAGAGTACTCCCCAAATCAAACACAAGCACCACAACCGCCCCTCAGCACAGCACCACGCAACCGCCAATACCATACGCCAGTGCATCACCGGGCCGGCCACCCCACATCGTGCACAGGGGGCAAGTGATCCAAGTGCCCAATTAGTGGGCGCGCGTCCGCACCTTACAAGGCCACCGCGGTGCCTTGCCACAATGCTGGCTACCACTCCATCTGCCGCGCATCTGTTGGGAAATTAGCGACATCGTCATCGTTTGCATGACACCCCAACAACCGGGCAGGCTCGGCTCCACATGTGGGCCCTAGCTACCGCCCGCCCCCCCCCCCCCCCCACCTCCCCCCTTGTCTTTGCCCGTGTCTTCCGGCTGCTGGCCATCCGGCGCTTACACATGTGCCCCCCTGCCCCTCCCCCTTCCTTCCCCGGCAGCGCGTGGGCGCGAAGGAGTTCAAGTTCATCGAGCACTCTGGCGCGTACTTTGGCTTCATGTTCGGCCTCGTCCAGATGATCATCTACCTGTTCTACAAGGCCAACTGGGTGCTGCCGGTGGCGGGCTTCTTCGTGGGCTACGCCACCAACTACCTCGCGCTGTACGTCATCTTCAAACCGATTCTGCCCAAGAAGGTCTGCTGCTTCACCTTCCAGGTAACCCCTCCCACCCCCCCCCCCCCCCCCTCCCCCTCCTCACCCCTTCACACAACTCTGCCCAACGCCGCCTACTGCTTGCCTGATACCTTCCGCTGATCACCGTACGGGTACATTGTCGGTTCACCCCGCAAAGTCAGAATGTCCGGGTACTGTTTGTGGTTTTTTCTGGCAGATTTCAGTACACTTCAGACTCTCTATTCGAGCGCCAGGGGGGGGGGGGGGGGGGACAAAACGAGTGGTACATCGCGTAGGGACATCGGTACCTGTCCGGCTCTGAGGCTGAGCCCTGCTCTGTGTTCGCGGGTGCCCCTCCCTTCCCTCCTGCAGGGCCTCTTCATGACGCGGCAGGAGGAGGTGGCGCAGGAGATGGCGTACACGTCGCGCGAGTACTACCTCAAGGGGGAGTACATGTGGGAGGAGATCCTGACGGGCTCCAAGTGCGAGAAGTTTTACGGGCTGCTGGACGAGGTCACGGAGCGGTGCGCCCCGCCCCGCCCCCCCCCCCCCTCCAACCCCTCCACACCAGTACATGTTTGCGCCGTGGATGTCCGCGCGTGCGGCGCATGCATACAGGCATTAGGATAAACCCATACATACATTGTACACCAAATATACACACATACAAACATACATACATAAATACATATTTACTTTTATAAAGTATATCATGTTATATGTGTATATGTACATACATGTAACAGTATATGTACACTGTATTGTGAGACCTATACAATCATATATATATTTATTATCCGTGCAATACATTTTACATATGCCATAGACCATATATACATACACGCAGGCGCAGTGACATCCTGTTATAATCGATATATGTGTATTTTTGTGCGTGCCTGCTCACAAAGCGCTCTGCCTAAACAACAGGGGAATTGTTATAATCCGCTGTCTTCACATGGAATATGGGCTCCGTTGTCCCCCTTTCCGCCTCTTCCCCAATATGGGAGTGATTGCTGAACAGCGACAGAAAGCTCGCCGCGGTCGTCTCTCGAGGTGGGGGGTCGGGCGCCGTGGGTGCTCCCGGGGCTCGCCAACCAAGGCTGACGGCTGTGCCCGCTGCTCCCTGACAGCTTCATCGACCAGAAGTCCGGCGCGGTCGGGAGGCTGGCTGCCACTGTTGTGCTGGGCCCCGGCGGCTACGACCGGGTGAAGAAGCAGGTAGGGAGGCCCGCACAGATGGATGGATGGATGTCGGCGCATGGCTCGCTTAAGCCCCCCCCCCCCCCCCCTTGCCTCCCTTTATTCCGTCCCCTGACCTCTGCCGGCGCTGCTCCCCCAGGTGGCAAAAGTCATCCGGGAGGAGCTGCCAGAGTCTGTCAAGCTGGGGTGCGCCACACCTTGCCGGCCCCCAACCGTTCCCGCGGATGAGCCGGAGTGTCCGGTGCCGGGCGTTGGTCGGCGGAGGACGCGCCCCTCAAACCCTGGGCAAACCCTATGGTCGCAGGCACAAGTACACGGAGGAGGTGCTCAACGTGGAGCCGGAGATGAGGGAGCGGCTGGCGGCGCTGCCGCCGGACCAGTTTGAGCGCGTGCTGCACCCCGCGTTTGAGGAGGACGAGCTGCTGCTCGTGCTGGTGGGCGCCGCGCTGGGCCTGATCGTGGGCGGGCTGCAGGTGGTGCTGTACCCCAGCAACATCTGAGCAGGGGCGGCGAGCTGGCAGGCCGCGTGCCGCTGCAACGAACGCCGGCCGAGGCTGTCTGCCAATGCTGCCACTCCATAAATGCGGCCATGTACCGGCAGGCGGCCTGAGCGGGCTCTGTGTTGCGCGAGGGGCTGCGCCGGTGGTGAATGCACCAGCAGCCCTTGATCTATAGCAAAGCGCGCGAGTGCAGCGTCGTGAACAAGGTGCTCCTGGCTCGCAGCGGCAGCTGAGTATTGCAGCGGTAATATTCGCCTTCCATATAATACATTATATCCGCGCATGTAGTATGTACAGAATTTTTTCACGAGTTTCTACATCACCACAGGCTTTCTTTTGTAGATGATGGATATAACGGCATATTCCTGTATATATATAGACAGGATATAGATATGCATGTGTATGTAGATGTATAGCAGTATGTATTATGATATATACACATTTGTTGATGTGTGTGGAAGGGGGGGGGGGGGGGGGGGGGGATTGCTTTTCGGGGATGTCATCACATCATCAACCCCAATGCCGGCCTGATTGAACGCTGATTCCGCCTTGTGCTGGTAGTCCTTGTAGCTTTGGGCATCAGGGTAGGCTATCTCTCCCCTCAGACACAGTCGATGCCAGGGTTGTGCACAAGCAAGATGCAGTGCCGTTATGTCATAAAAAACATAACTATCTACGGCATAAGCGCATAGTTATGTTTTGCCTGGCGCACAACATGATTATGGCCTAATCATGAGCATCACAATACTGCGCGGAAGGAATACTGAGACCTCAGAGGCGGTCGACACTTCTGCCTCTCTAGCGCCTGCTCGGCACCGCCGCACCCTGCAACAATCCCCGACGTACCGGTGATCAGCATGCTGATGCACCTCCTTCACCAGAAGGAGGTGCGGCAGGTCTCAATTGCCACATCCGTCCAACGCTCCCAGACCCGCGCCTTCCGCTGCAGCTCGCGGTGACGCTGTGTGACATTAGTCACTACGTTGCTGTTACATGGCTCCAGAGCAGCTTTGCCAGCGCTGTGGTGGAGGCTCTCTCGAGCGAGCCGCGTGCTGGGGGCCACCGCTACTACTAACTCGTACCGGAGGCTGTCGGCGGGCCCCTAACTAATATACATACCAAACGATCTGAGGGGAGCGAAGGGGTGAGGATTACGGGGAAGGTGGGGGCGAAGGGGGGAAGGTGCCGGGGGGCAAAATTGGGCAGCGTGCAGCAGCCTGGTCCCCGCAAGCGTCAGGCCTTGGGCTGGGCCACCGGCTGCGGCTTGGCCTTCCGGTCCAGCAGACCGCCCGAGTGCGCCTCCGCCGGCACAAACGAGGTCACCGTCTCGGGGTTGTCCTGCGCGGGTGGCAATTAACCCAGGTGCCTCAGTGATGGGAATGAGGCATATCTTTCTCATGAAACCCTACTTCGTATTTAGGGTCGGATACCCACAGTACTAAGAGTATGACAAAAAATACTACACATTTACAGTAAAACATAACATATATAGATAGATACATAAATAAGATGTTAAGAGTGATTTTACCGTTGCTATGGATCAGGCATTGCATACAAAGTGAACAGGTGACATTGTTGGGGGCGAAGGGGGGGGGGTACCCGGGTGCCAGGGTGCGCCCCCGCCGTGACCCTCATGGGCTCAAAGCCGGAGAAGGCGTTGTGGGTGTGGTACGCGAGCGCGTCGAGCGCGGAGCCGACGATCCCGGGGTGCCGCTCCTGCGCGGAGAGCGAGGCGATGTCGAGGAAGCGCTCGGTGGCCGCCTCCCACGTCAGCTTGTACTTCTCCTCCTCGCTCAGCGGCTTTGGGCTCGTGCGCCATCGCGTAGCGCACCTTCTCCGAAAACTCGGCCGGGCTGCGGTAGATGAGGCAGTTCTGAAACTGCGAGAAGAACTGGTTGGAGGGGTGCTCGCAGCAGATCACAAACTTGCCCATCGCCAGCGCCTCCGCACTCGTGGTCGCCACCACGTCGCTGGTGGACGGGTTGATGAACGCCTGCGGTCCGGCGGCGATGTCAAGAAATTCTTTCCGCATCTTCTAATGATTTGGCACAAGTAAGAGGATGATCTATCATGGAAAGATCATGTCCGGGATGCCGGCGCGGTAATGCATTCACTGCGGATAACTAACCGCCCTACCTGCCAGCGGTCAAACGCAGACGAAAGTGTAGCGGAACTATGGCAAATGTACTCCTAGGTTGCATGCAAGCACGATTCGAGGCCTTATGAAAAGGGTCCTGATCGGTGCGTCGGCGCCCTTAATCACACTTGAGTTCTCTACATATATAAAAAGAGGGGGGGGGTCACCTTGTACTCGTGGATGTCCGGGCTGAGGTGGTCCTTCGGCCCGTGGAACTTTAGCGACAGGCCGTTCTGCGAGCTGCGGCTGCGGACATCGTCCAGGTCGGGGCCGCCGCCGTACACGTCCACAGGCAGCTCCTCCCCGCTCGTGCCCTGGGGTGCACAGGGGGCAAAAGGAGAGCGGAGGGGGGGGGGGGGGGGGGGGGGTCCGAGCTCATCAGGGGGCATGTGGCGCCGGAGAGGACACGGGGGATAGAAGGTAGAAGAGGGTGAAAGCATGCACAGTAACCACGCTCCGGGGAGGGGGGGCTGTACCCGGTGGTGCTTGACCATGTCCAGCAGCTCCGTGTAGCCCTTGGCCCACACGACCTGCGGAGCAGAGCAGGGTGCCGACTTGTTGGTGACGGCAGCAGTTGCAAAGCGGAGAAGCCGACAGGGGAGGAGGGGATCAAGAGGGGAATGGAAGTCCCAGTAAGACAAGATTAGACTGCCATTCCGTCAAGACCGGTATGCTGGGGCCACGCATTGCTACTATATTGCAGCGCGAGTATAAGTTTTAAGGTCTCGAGGCGGTAAATGGGAACACTGCGAGTAATGACCTGCGGAGGCTGCCGGAAGTGAGATGCAGACGATACAGTTGCGGAACTACTGCGAACGGCCCTATAGGTTGCATGCAGCCCTAATGTAAGGGTTTAACCGGTAGTCACGCTTTGGGTTCGCGGCATATTACCCCCCCCCCCCCCTGCGAAGAGAGGAACAGTATATTTATCTTGAAATACATCCGGATACACCACAAACACCGCATGAATGATCCAAGGCACTGCTGCAAAATAATTCTATATTTTCCCGACCGTGAAACCGGACTAAAATGTTAGGCATATTACTAAGGGTTCTCATAGGTGCGCCGGCACCCGTAGTCGCAGAGCAGGGGGGGCAGCAACGGCGCACTGAAGGGGGGAGAGGGGAGGGGGGGGGGGGGCACACCTTGCCGATGAAGTAGAAGCCCTGCGAGAAGCGCTTGTCGGAGCCCGGCAGAGGCTCGCGGCGGCTGACACCCACCTGCGCGAGCAACGCGGGCGGGGGGTGAGCTCACGTCACCTGGAGCTCTTTCTTTTCACGGCCGTTATCCCCTCCCAAATGCCATCATTTCTGGGGAGATAGGAAGAAGGGAGAGCAGCCCCAGAAGGGGGGGGGGGGGGGGGGGGGGGGGCTCACGTCGAGGAAGGCGGGACTGACGCCGTGCACAAACTCGGTGTGCTCCTTGGGCAGCGACTGCACGGCGCCTGACAGCTTGACCACCTTGTGGCAGTGCGCCTGGCAGACCCACTGGTTGATGGCGCGCAGCAGGCCCTCCTTGATGTCGCCGCCCTCCTCGCGGCGCGCGTAGTCCAGGTAGTTGGTGTGCACAATGCCCACCACGTGCTGGAACTTGTCGGTCCAGCAGCGCCCGTGGTGGTACCTTCACGCGGGAGAGAGAGGGAGAGGGAGGGATCCAGGACGGGGAGGGGTCAGCCACATGTCACCGCGCTACCCTTGATATGCTGGGTAAAATGGGGTAAATGGGGTGCTCAAGAAGAAGAGAGGGGAGGGGGAGGGGGGAGGGGGGGGGGGGGGGGGGCGCGCGCACCAGTTGAGGTGCTCCGGCTCCTCCAGGACAGCGACATCGGCCTGCCGGGACAAGCGCAAAGGTCAATAGAGCCATTGCAAAGGGGGAGAGAGGGGAGGGGAGGGGGGGGGGGGGGGGGGGTCCAGAGCGGGGGCGGACAAGAAGGGGCGTATCTGGCCTGCTCAACAACCTGGCGGGGCATTGGAGGAGGGGAGGGGGAGGGGAGGGCACCTCGGCGTCCGGGATGTACTGCGTCAGATCCCCGACAGGCAGGATGCTGCCTTTCTCCGGGGCGTACTTGCCGGGGTAGAATTGCACCTGGAGTGTCGCAATGGGGGTCAGGGTTAGTTAGGGTGTTGAATGGGGTATTTGGGCTGCCATGGGGGTGCGAGAGGGGGGGGGGGGGGGGCACCTTGAAGGGCGTGTCCACCCCCGTGCGCTTGCGTGCCCACTCCCGTACGTACTGCTCCTGCTGCTCCGGTGAGTCAAAAGTGACGTTGGGGAAGATAGACGCCTGATCCGCTTTGGTCAGCCACGGGATCACCAGCGTCACCTGCAAGAAGGGACAGGGAGTGGTGGGCAAGTCATGGATCTGCGCTATCTCCCGGTGAGCAGTGAATCCCCCTCCCTTGCATTGCACCATCAGCTAGCGGAGCCGGGCGGGGGTGTGTAGGTTTTAGGGTTTGATGAATAAGGATCTCAAAACGTAAAGAGGGCAGGGATCAGGGGAGGATCATGATCATTTTCGATCACAGACACTTGAATTTATGGTTTATTGCCCAAAATAAACGTAAGTCTATGGTTTGGCATGCTGACCAGTGTCATGCAGGGGGGGGGGCGGGGGGGCGGGACGGGCCACCCACCTCCCTGGCGCTGTCCTTGGCGAGGTAGACGGCGCGCAAGAGCGGGTTCACCGCGGTGCCCGTCATCCACGGCAGCGCCGCCGTGGTCACAATCGCCACCTTGCGCCCCTCGTCGCGCAGGCTGCTGCCGTGGCGCGGGCGGCGCAGCCAGTGCACGAGGCCGGGCCAGCGTTGCTTGGGGGGCGCCTCGCTGCCGCCCTCGCTCGCGCGCCGAGTGCCGCCAGCGGGCAGCGCCGCGAGCGCCTGGCTGTCGCCGGCGGCGGCCGTCTTGCCCTGTCCGTCCAGCTTGTCGATCTCGCCCGCCAGCTCCGCCGCGCTGTCCTGCGCATCGCGCAGCTCAAACGCCATGAGCCATTTCTTCCACTCTGCCATTGTCGTCACATCCTCCTGCGCAGCGCGGGGGAGAACGGGGGACAGGCGGGTCCGTCAGCGGCGGCACCATGACACTACGCAAAGCGCAAAGTAAAACCCATTCAAAACTCACCGGCCGCCCGCGTGGCAACCCGCCGGCAAACGACACCTCACAGTGAACGCTCGTATTCTTCGCGCAGTCTCCACGGACGCTTGCGACTATCCGTAGGATATAATCAATTTCTTGATTATACAGTCTAAATGACGGCACGACTACCGGGCCATGATATGCGGTCATTTCTGCATCTGGCATCATCGTATTCACGAGTGAATCATTGCGGTCCATGACGCGGGCCTCACCGTTCCACATCAATTTGTATTGTATCGCACGTGGTACCCGCCGCCCGGCGAGTCCCGAACAACACCTCCTAGCTGTTAGGGGGGCGCCGCTATTGCGATCGTAGCGAATATCACCTGGAACAACGCAACGGGGTACTCGCTCGTGGTAATTTTCCCAAAAAAAAAACATTTTCCTTTGCGAGGGTCCCCTGTTCACCACACACCGGCGCCAACAACGCATTTCCAGATAGCGATCCGGGGTAACACGCGGCTTGTGCGTGCAGACAAGGCCCTGAGCTCCATACGGGCATGGTCGTCATCACATGCACTACGAGAGAGGCCCTGTCAGTCCCCCAGGTAGCCGGAGACAGATGTTGGGCGCGTGCCGGATCTCCCCCGTGGAACAAGTGATCTACATCCCCTGACCATCGGGACATGTTCCTCCAAAAACAACACAACTGGGTCGCCATCACCTCCCCAACTCAGCGTCCGCGATCGCACCTTGCCGCCTGCCGTGGGGCCCGCCGCGGGGTCGTAGTCCACGCCCAAGCTGGCCGCCCCCTGGCTCTCCCCGCTCGCGTGCTTGTTGCCCGTCAGGCTGACGATCACGCGCTGCGACTCCTGCGGGATCGGCCACCCCACCCCGCCGTCAGGCGCCGCACCGGTGAGTTAGGAAAGCAGCAGCGGGGACTCGGCATTTGCCTGTGCATCCCACTGCGCCTCTGACTGTGCCTGTGCCTGTGGATATGTGTGCTTTTTGGGGTGGCTGTGCCTGTGGCAATGGCGGTGGCCGAGGATGCCGATTCCCTGTGCGACAGGGCACAGCCCGCCGGTGGAACAGATGTGAGAGCAGGCGACTGAGGGAACACCGCTGGCATGGGGATGCGGCGCGCTCACCTGCTGCCAGTCATCTGACACTGGGACGGATGGGCTGAGTATGCCTGCGGCGCCCGCGGTGGTGAACTTGGCCGCCTTGCCCTCGTGGTGAAGCTGCCGATGGACAAGGAGGGGGATAGGAGAAGAGGGGAGGGGGGCTCACTAGGGGCAGATCGAGTGAGCCTGGACAGGCTTCCCTACTATCCCCCCCCCCCCCCCCCAATGCTCCGTTTAAACGTCCCCACATCCCCTCCTGCAGCGGCTCTCCTCTGCGCATGCCACCATGAGTGCAAGTTGCTGGCTGGCCAGGGGCGACTAGAAGAGAGAGAGGGGGGGATGCCAACCTGCATGTTGTGCGCCATGAGTTGGTGCACCTGCGCGTGCGTCTCCCGATACGACGACTCCGCCACCTGCTGCGCGCGCTGCAGCACCGCCAACGGCTTGGCCATCATCTGCTCCAGCGTCATGCGGCCCGGCAGGCCCACCTCCGTGGTGGAGCCTCCCGCCGCCAGCGCCTGCCGCAACGAAAGCCGCCGTCAGCGCGAAGACGCTTCGCGACCAGATGTACACATTGACCACTATGACCTCCAAAGGGAAGGGAGGGGGGGCAAAGGGGGGGGGGGGGGGGGGGGGGGATGTCTACCGAGTCCAGGCCGCTGGGCGGCACCATCGCCGCGCGCAACATGGCGGTGCCTGCTAGCACCGCCGATGCGTGGGTCTCTGCCGCGGAGCGCGCGGAGGCCAC
Source organism: Tetraselmis striata (assembly GCA_006384855.1). Classification (NCBI taxonomy): domain Eukaryota; kingdom Viridiplantae; phylum Chlorophyta; class Chlorodendrophyceae; order Chlorodendrales; family Chlorodendraceae; genus Tetraselmis; species Tetraselmis striata. The sequence continues at coordinate 206,808 of VCJN01002185.1, read as the reverse complement.
CGTGCGCTGCACCGTCATCATGAGGCTGGGCACCGACGTGCTTTGGTCGCCCAGCGTGTAGTGTTGCTCGCCTACCGGGAGCAGCTTGCCGCCCAGGGGCTGGGTGGGCGAGCTGCCCAGGGGGATGCTATTCTCCGAGACAACGCGCCGCATGCCTTCAGAGGGGGGCAAGGAGGAAAGGGTCACTATCAGAGAGAAGGTCGCCCATGATGCCCGCTGATGCCCCCAAGCCTGGCATGGTCTGGCGTGACATTGGGTTGGGCAGGGGAGGATGCTGTCTCACCCAGGATCGGCTGCGCCGCAGGGTGCTGCGACAGCTGCTTGAGCAGGTCACTATCCTTGTCCTTGAGGCTGGCAAACCTCTCCTGCGCGCGGCTCTTCAGGCTGGCCAGGCTCTCCTGCCGGCGCTCCAGCTCGCTGGTGAGCCCCTTCACGCGCGGGTGCTCCTTCGCGGACAGCACCAGGCTGTCGCAATTGCGCTGCGCCTCGCGGAAGGTGCGGTGCAGACTGGCGGTCAGGGGGCTCGACAAGTCCGCGCCCACCGCGTCGCGACCCAGCTCCAGGTTCTGCGCGGTGGCGGTATACGGCAAGGTGGTCGGTCAGGCTCGGGCCGGAGCACATCATTCGCGTCGGTTCGCCGCGCCGAAGGCAGCACCGAGGGAGCCGCCAACAGTCGCGTGCGAAAAACTGCCCGAACCGCGGAGGCGGCGACAGCAGCGTGCGCGACCCGGCCGTGACCGACATGCTAGGACGGCGACGCAGGTGAAGAGGGGAGTGAACCCACAACTGTAAAGCAGGCTCGCAGCTGTGGCGCAAGTGGTGTAGCATCACGCGTTTACCGGGACTTGCACCGCTATACCGCTATCCTGCTGCATGTACCGCTGCTAAAACTGTGCCCCGCCGTATATGTACTCATATACACATTATATCGTACATCATACTCAAGCAAAAGGCAGGCGGCCGCGGATGGATATGATATTTCGGCACTGGAGCACGGTATTGCTACAGTACTGCAACAAAAATAATATGCCAGCACTCCGGAGAGCAGGCGCTTCGAGGCAGTTTCACGTTTGCCGCGGAGCGGTCTCCAGAGGGGGATAGCGACCCGCCGCAGACAAGCGGCAAGTGCAGCGGTGGCGCGCGCGCCCCTCCAGGAGGCAGCCCCCGGCCGGCGGTAAGGGGCGCTGATGGCCAGCAAGTGGTCGGGGCCGCCGCGCTGGACCGCCGGGACAAGTCCGAGCCCAGCAATAGCGTAGCAAAGTACAGCCACCAGGGCATTGATATGGGGCAACGACGACGACTGCGACGACGGCTGCCGGGATTCCTCGGGGGGATGACAACAACGAACTGACGAAGACCCCACCGAGACACCGGCCTGGATGCGGGGGGGGGGGGGGGGGGGGGGGGGGCGCTCGAAAACAACTGGACCAAGCGCGAAAAAATCCTACTGCTGCTGTGGTGGGATAGATTATTGGGTGGCGGAAGCTTATTTCCCGCGACCGGGCGCGCACCTGGCTGCGAGGGTCGGAGGCGGAGGCGGGGCGGCGCGGCCACGACAAGACCCGACCCGCCGGCTGCGGCTCCTGCCCCACGTCTTCGCCCTGATCCATCACTGTCTCCTCGCGCTGCTAGCGGCTGTTTCGGCGGGTCGTGGCCTGGCGACAAGGATATCGAGGATTGAGTGCTGCGAGTGTACCTGCTGATATGGTTGTAGAATGGTTGATGGGCGCTTACGGCAGTTTTCGGGAGCTTGTGCTGCCGTCCAAAATACCCTCTGCGGCCAGGAACTGTCCTCGACCACAGGCTGGATGACAGAAATTCGAATCCCCGTGCTTTACGTTGTACATCGTTTGGCGCGCCCCCCACCCCCGTCGTATCTTCGTATGGTACGATTTCCCTGAAATTTCTACCGGGACTTTATTCATTATTTATTCCGCCTTTCATCAAGAATCTGCGAGAGGATTCTCGTCGGGACATAATCCTTGTATTACTGTCGCGCGACCATGGAGCGAGCGACTATATAAATTAATTAGGATTAGCGACCTACCGCGTGACCGCCTGTGCACCGATTTTTGCTCATGTGCACCGATTTTGCTCGTATCAACGATTTTGCTCGTATCATCGATTGGGCGTCCAGCTGCAGCACAAAAAGATCGTCGTAGTTCGATTTTTGGTACGGATGATGTTGAACTTTACTGCCTGAACCCGGCATACTGCGCCAGCGAGTTTTTTTTCCCCCCGCCCCCGGGACAGGACTGGCACCAGTGAAACCCTTGCAGCGTCTCTACGACGGCCGTTTAGGCAGCAATCCAGTTACGGAAAGCCCTGGGTAGGCGACGCTCCGTTATAGTCATCAAGCAAATTGCCGAAGCATTTCGCAAGGCTAATTGAAGGCTAGTGACGGAATTTCCAACAGCGAGTACCAGGTATTACATGATTATTACATGATTTACGGGCATGTACATGGCGGAAGCAGTTCTGTGCTGTTAGGTGCTGTTAGATACTAGGTGCTGTTGTGTAAGGTAGCGGGTAGTACAGGATAGCTTAGCGCCGTGTTATTAATGCCAAAACGTTAAATAGCGTAGCGCCCCTGTAGCCAAAACCTGGGCCGGGGCCGTCGTGGGGGGGGGGGGGGGATCGGAGAAACGGCACTCATATCAAACAAGAAGTGATGCTGCGCTGCTTGCACCCTGCTCGCGAACGACGAAATCTAAAAGTGCAGCAGCTAGTCGCTATGGGTAGTCGCTAGTACCCGTATCCCCCGCCAGCAGCAGGATTATGGGTAGCGGGGAGGTGGGAGCACTCCGTATACAGTACCGCGCCCGGCCAGACCACGATGTGCACGTCGGATGCGCATGCTCCTCGCCCTTTAGTCTATGGCCAGCAGCATGCTTCGGCCTTCAACGACGCGCATGAGATGTTTAACCTCGCTTTCGCGATGCAGGATTCATGAGCCATTCGCAGCTGGGCTTCCCGTGCTGCTCCGAGGTAGGCCCGCGCGCGGGGAGGGGGGGGGGGGGGGGGGGGGGGGGGGGCAGGCGCTTCCCGTGTCTGCAACGTCTGTTCGCGTCCGGGACATGCCATCACTCCCGGTGGTGCGAGGAGGCGCCATCGGATGTCCCTGACAACTGGGTTTGCTTTAACGGCAGGTCACCTATAGTGGCGGCGTTGAGAAACATGGCCGCGCCCAGACGCGAGTCTGAAATGAAACGGTAAAGGCGAGGGCTTGCGCACAATGGGTTGCACGAGCTCGAAGTCCGGGGCCATGGCGGTGAGTTTTGCTGCATGGGTGGTCCAAAGGGCGGCTGGCCGGGGCTGTGCCTCTCCTGGTGCCAGGACCTGCCCCACCCCCCCCCCCCCCCCCCCCCCTCCCCTCCCCCCCCCCGCCCGTCCCTTGGCCCCTTCCTTTCCACCCCCTCTCACAAGGATGCCCCAGGCAATCAGGGACTGCTCAAGGATTTTGTTTGGGCTGGCCGTTCCCCCTCCCCCCCCCCCCCCCCCACCCCCCCACACACACACCTTCTTCGCCACATACGAGTGTCTTGTTGGATTTGGTACCTCCCTAGGCGGATCTTGGCCCATCACATTCTCTAGCTTGGAGGCCGTCATACTTACACACTCCGGGAAGAGGTTGGTACATAGTATTGTGTCCCATGGCTGTCCAGCTCTGACCGCATGCCGTTGCACTCCTATTTCTGAAACTATCATCATCAGGTGGCAGTGCATGAGCCAGCGCTTGACAATAGCACGGACCCCTCTTCACACTCAAAGGCGCCGACTTCGAAAGCCGAGAATGCCACCATGGAGAGTGCGCAATCTGACCCCAGTGAGCAAGTCGATGTCCACAAGTCATCCACCGCCCAGGACGCACAGAGCTCCGAGGTTGCGGACCCTACAACAGCTGAAACGGACAGGTCCTCCAAGCAAGTGCAGTCAGACTCCGGCGAGCTTGTGGATGGGGAGCTCCAAGAGTCTCCCGCTGCCTTGAGCAGAGAGGCGCAGATCGCGCCAATGGCCGAAGACGTCGTCTCAGCGGAGCAGGTGCAGCCGACACTCAGCTACTGGTGGGGCATGGCACACATGGGACAGCAAGCAACTGGCATGCGCGGTTGTGATTATGCGTGCAGGGGGAGGGGGGGGCTGCCGGCAAGCAGCAGGGAGGGGCGTAGCTGCCTTTGGCCGCTGAAGTATCCCTTTATCAACTTCATGTGCAGATGGAGGTGCAAGATGCAACGCTCACAGTTGATCTGAAGGCGCCTGCAATACCGGAGGCGCCAACCACTGGGAACGCCAATTGCGCTGCAGTGCATGGGTCCGTGGAGCAGGTGCGACATCCCATTGGAAAGCGGGGGAAATTTTGCAAGGCGGGGGCTGATGTGTCACTCAAGAGACAGAGGGGGGCCGATAGAGATAGACCTGCCATGGAGCCGTATGTCTTATTTTGCAATTTAGAGTTGAGTCTATTGTCTGCTGAATGCGCACCAGCTCCACCAGACGCCACATGCATGTCACCAAACTATGCAAAAACAACTTTATTCGTGAGAATGGGGTTCTATTGAAGGAATCGCACGTCTTGCAATAATTTGTGCAATTAGTTTGTAATGTTACTCCCAGTTTATGCGACTATCTATCAAGTGACTTGTGTCAGTTGCAAGCGCGAGGTCGGAATTCAATGGTCAGAATACCAATGCTGCTGGAGTCTAGATGTCACAATCGTTTATCTTATTTTGTGTACATAAGTGTTTCGAGAACTGTTTAATGAGAGAAACGTCTTGTGAGATATAGTATCGCCCTGTATCTTCCGAGAAATAGTGTGGGTCGTCATAGAAGTCAGAACGGGCCGGCCTCCATTGGGCTCATGGGATACCCCACTCCTCCCCCTTTCCCCCCAGCCGGCCGCTCGGCGCCCGCCCTGCAGTGCCAGCTGTCTGCCGCCTGCCCCTCAACCGCCCTCAACCGCCCAGCCACACACACCGCCCAGCCGGTAGGGGCCCGGCAGTCCCACCGGCTGCGCCCCTGGCCCCCTCTAACTAAATGGACTAGCAGTGTTCTGTGCCCGTAAGCGTAGTTTGTCCGTGACTGCCGCCAGCAGTAGTAACCCTGAGGAGCTACGCGAGAACGGCCGAGTAGAGTGTGCGGACTGCTTAGCACAAGTGGTCACGGTGTTGAGGGGCTGTGATGGGGAGCTGCGCGATAGGGGGCGCGGGGCAGCTGCGCTGCGAGCTGCAGCGTGGACCGGCGCAACGACTGGTCATCACGGTGGCTGACCAAGCTGGCGCTCTCGCCCCCTCCTAAAATCATGTCAACCCGGTTATACTGCCGACAGAGGACCGCCCCCTCGACCCGACGTCGGTGGCGGCAACTACTCGTAGGCATAGCCACAGCTCTTATCATCGGACAGCTCCCTAATTTTCCCTACATCAAAATCATCTCAACTCTCGCTTTACTGAGCGAAAAAACAGTAACAATTAAGTCGGTGCTTGGTGGAAGAAAGGGCTCTCAGTGCCACCACGCGCCACTAAGATATACTGATATATTAGTAATGTATTACGATTGTGATAGAATTATAATAGTGCTTGGAAATCCGACGCTGCGCTTCGATAGTAAACCTGCATTTGCTGTATTTCTATGACTGCAAGCATTTCCCATTTTGACCAAATGTGAAGGAGTCTTCGTACTGAACAGCATTGTGCGCGGTATTAGGTGGGTGCCTGGGGGGGGGGGGGGGGGGGGCTGTTGTAGGCATCGTTGCTAAGCGGTGAATTCATATAAGCGGGTAACTACAGGGACAGGTGCTTCCGCCTGGCAGCGTTCATTATCAAGTATGTGTGCTCTCTCTGTTGTTATCAGGTGGAGGCACAAGACACGTTGCTCGCTGGTGACCTGGAGCGCCCTACTGCCCAAGAGCCAAGGAGCCATGAGGATGACACCTCCTCTTGGAAGGCTGCAGAGGATGTCCCCACGGAGCAGGTATGACAGCTCACTCGAGGGGCCACTGTCTTAAGGCATTCTATGTAGGGCTGGGGGTGGACATTGATGGGGGCAGTGGTGGCTAGGCCCGTACCGGCCACGCTACGTTCCCACGTTCCCACGCATTTCCCTTATATGCCAAAGAGGCACGACCTGGCACAATCGGTTAATACCTGTATACACCGGCATGCGCGTCGGCACATTGGCACAACACAACATGGCAAGAATCACTGCTTGTGCATTTATGGGGTATCACATTATTTCTGGATCTGTGGAATCTACACTACAATTGTTTTTTTCATTTTTTTCTATTTTTTTTTTTTGGGGGGGGGGGGGGGGGGGGGGGGGAGGGTTAGCTTTGCTGCTCCGGGCCACGCCTAGCCCAAAATGTTTTACTGCAAGGTTGTACCGTCGCCATTGTCAGTGACCTGCAAAAATATCGCACAATCTGTACCGGTTTTACAGTACCGGTACATACGAGTACTGCTTGTGCGGGCCTAGTGGCATTCAGCAAGAGGGGGAAGCGGGGTGAACGCGTAGATTTGTTTAAGGGTATAAGGGAAGACCCTTGATAGTGACTTTCTGCCTTTGTGATGTGATATGATGTGTCTACCATGGGGAGGTGCAGGACAGCTCACAGATCCAGCCGTGGGACTTGCCACCGCTTAGTGCGGCAGGAATGGAGCGTTTGTTTGAGCTGCTGCCGGGCAGCAGCAGCAGCATCTCAAGCCTGCAGACCGTCCCAGAGCATGCCAGCTACCGCGGCGTTGCGCTGAATGATGTCATGAAGCTGGGCAGGGCGGAAGAGGCGCTTGTACGGGAGGGCCTGCTGCCGGAGGGCTGCACCACCAAGCGGGTGGTGGAACTGGTGGTCAAGCCACTGACCGCGCACGCCAAGTGCAGCATGCTGTCGCTGCCCTGGGCGACTTACGGCACACCCAGCGTGTTCGTGTCGCACACCTGGCACCGCCCGTTCTGGGAGCTCATTCGCTGCCTCCAACGCCGCTTTGAGGGGGAGGAGGAGGGCATGGTGGTGTGGCTCGACGTTTTTGCCTTCAATCAACATTTGTCATTCAAGGAAATGGAGGACGACCTCAACACACTGGCCAACACGGTGGAGCACACCACGCAGCGCACGGTGGTGGTGATGGACCCCACGGGCATATGCTTCAAGCGCGTGTGGTGCCAGCTGGAGATGTTCACAGCTGCCACTTGCGGCGAGGAGGGCGACCGCGTTGGCAAGTTGGAGATCCTGCCCTATCTCATGCTAGACCACCTCGTCGATGGCTTTCGGACGGTGATCGACTTGTTGTACAGCATCGACGTGGCAACGGCGGAGGCGCAGGAGGAGAGCGACAAAGATCGGATCCTGGCACAGATTGTAGCCAAGGTGGGGTCTCTACCACGCTTCAACTCGATCCTCAAAGAGCGTCTGGCAATTGGGGTGGCAGATATGGCGGAGCTCCTGCCGGAGGAAAACGAGGAGCGCAATGCTGCGGTGTACAACGCCGCGTCAATGATGCGGGCAGGCGGGCTGTTGGAGGAGGCGGTGCGCTTGTTTCGTGCGGCGGTGATGTTTGCTGAGCAGCAGGACGGGGAGGGGGCCGTGACAACAGCCGAGTACAAGAGCGGGCTCGCGATTGCACTAGATGACCTGGGCGAGTGGGAGGAGGCGGAGGAGATGTACCGCGAGGTGCTGGCGACCAGGCAGGCCAAGCTCGGGGAAGACCATCAGGACACTGCCAACACGCAAAACAACCTGGCCAACCTTTTGGACGGCCAAGGCCGGCGGGAGGAGGCGGAGGTGCTGTACCGCGCAGCGCTTGCGACGAGGGAGGCCAAGCTTGGGGCGGACCATGTCAAGACTGCTGACACACAGAGCCACCTTGCGGCCTTGCTGAAGGCCCAGGGGCTACGAGAGGAGCCAGAGCTGCTGTACCGGGCAGCGCTTGCCACGCACGAGGCCAAACTGGGGGCGAACCATGTCAGCACCGCCGGCACGCAGAACGGCCTGGCGTCTCTCCTGCAGTTGCAGGGACGGCAAACAGAGGCGGAGGCACTGTACCGCGCCGCGTTGTCAACGAAGGAGGCCAAGCTAGGGGCAGACCACGCAAGCACTGCGGGCACACGAGGTGATTTGGGCATCCTGCTGCAGACCCAGGGGCGCCATGTGGAGGCAGAGGAGCTGTACCGAGCAGCTCTGGAGACATACGTTGCCAAGCTTGGGGCAAATCATGTGAGCACCGCGATCGCGCAGAACAACCTGGCTTTCCTGCTAACCAGCCTTGGGCAGCAGCAAGAGGCCGAGGCGCTGTGCCGTGCGGCACTGGCAACGCAGGAGGTCAAGCTAGGCGTGGACCATGTCGATACTGCCAACACGCAAGACACCCTCGCATGTCTTTTGCATGCCCAGGGGAATGAGGAAGAGGCGGAAGCTGTGTTCCGCTTGGCATTGGCGACACACGAGGCCAAGCTGGGGGTAGACCATGTTACCACGGCTGAGACAAAGAACAATCTAGCCGGCCTGCTGGCAGCCCAGAAGCGAGCGATAGAGGCGGAGGCGCTGTACCGCTCGGCACTGGCGGCAAGGGAGGCCTTCCTTGGGGCGGACCACCCAGACACTGCAGCCACACGAGGCGCCCTAGAGGCGCTGCTGGTGGCTTGCTAGGGGGGATAGCTAAGTGATTGGTACCACACTCATGCGGTCACAGCCAAGCCATCCATTCACAGGATTTAGTGATGTGGTCATCTGGCTTTGATTGTGGCACAGATTTGTCAGGACCATTTAAGTATGAAGGCTTCAAAATTAGGAGCGTAACGCATACTTGGTGCGAGTCAAGTGGAATTACATATTTTGCGCGCAAAGCTGCCAACATAAACCCATCGTCGGAGGATTGAGATTGATAGATTAGCAAGCCGCACAATGCGGCACATCTGGTGCATATCTTGCTCGCACACCCCAACCGTACCTCCCGCCCCCCTTGACAAACACCTATTGCACAGTGGCTGCCCTCGACAAATCAGCGTGGCGTGCGCTACTATGCTTATTTAGTGTGGTTGAGACGTTTTAGTGTGACAATTCCGAGTACAATATATATACTACGGGTTAGTACAAGTACGATGTACGAATAGTAGTACATTGTGTACCTGAGACAACGAGCGTATGTGCGTTATAATGCTTCCGTGTGGCAAGCGTTGTGCTTTAGAGACGAATGTCGCCACGGACGATTGGTACACTGTTGGTTTCGGAACAGAGTTCTCGATCCATGGACCGAACGGTTACTGTTTCTATCCCCATTGAAGCCGAGAGTTGATGTCTCGCGGCCGGAGGAGGAACGTAGAGTGACAATTACGAGTACGACATACTACGTGTTAGTACGAGCACAACGTGTATGAATACTAGTACGATGTGTACCTGAAACTACGAGCATATGTGCTATAATGTTGCTGTGGGGCAAGCGTTGTGCTTTTGAGACGAATGTGGCCTCGAATGTTACACTTAAAAGACTCAAGACATTGCTTTGTGGAAGTGAGGCCCTCTAACCACCTACATCTCCATGCAATTATTCGTCTCTATCTCTATAGGCGGTGAGCCGGACGCGCAATCATATGTACACGATTATTGCTACTACATCATATGGTATAAGTAACGCGCGCGAGTGGCACGAATAGCGTTACTATAAGATACACCTTCCCACAAAAGTCTTGCCCCCCAAAATCACACAACACGCGGGATTTCACTGTTGCGCGGGTATACAGCAATGTTATTGGGTGCCATTCAACCAACCGCAGGACGATGCACTCAATAGCCATTGAGTGCATCGTCGCAAATTAGTAAATGTTGTTATTTTGGCGCGGAGAAGTGTGTGACTAAGTGGTAGAACAATCGCAACATACAGTGCCCCATTTTTAGCATAAATTGTAAGCGAGTTTGGAGTATGCAAGCTACTAATTTGGCAAGTATAGGTGCGATTCTCTTCCAAATTCGCCGACATAGTGGTATCATGCGACGACTGCGTGTTGTTTATTGAGTAAAAATGACTATCCACTCGAGAGTATACATGAATCTGAGCGCCGCCCATGTTGAAAATAAGCTGTTGCAACTGCAGTTTTGGGAGGTGTAGTGTCAAGAGGCATATCTGCGTAAAACGGTGTCCGATTGAGGCGTCCGAGGTCGCGTTGGAAAACTCATGGCAAAAGCGCTTATATTGCCCGGATTCTTACGCTCAGAATTGCCATTTGGTGACGTTTAAATTAAGGTGTCTGAGAGCCCCAAAACATGTCTTCAAATTTTGAAGGCCAATATTTTATGGTTTTGAAACCGGCCCTGCAACGGGCACCTAGGTGCAACGCATGGTGTACATATATGCCACAGACCCGAGCCCACTATAGGTCTCAAGTAAACAAACAACTCTTCATTATAGCGTTTCCCAAACCAAGAGACATTTTTCTCGCAATGCGTGGAAATTTCTGCGATTTCGCAGTAATCAATGCTTTCGAACAATGCCTACCTTTCCTCGCACACCTCCCGCGCTGCGTCGTGGCAGTAGTGCATCGGAAGGACTTCAATATGGGCTATCCACATGGTGAAGCTTGGGCCATACAACGCGTCGCGTGTTATGCTACCCATATACTGCAATTTTAGGCCCTTTTGAGCACTGACAAAATTGTACGGCTGCGATGTCACGTCATCACCCAAACGGCACGACACTCCCACAATTTCTTCATTCACTATCATATTTTCCGTGCATCAAAGCTTGGGGGCATGTGCAACCCCATGGAGCTAAACCGCGTGCAATCGCGGTGTGCAATATATTCTTTTAAAAAGCTGATCTTTTTATTGTGAGCGGAAAAGAGCACTACAGAAAATGGTGCATTAGCGCGACGTTTCGGAGGGTGCGCGGCAACCAAGGTCACGGGAGCTAAGCTTCGGTATAATTAAAAGATTATACTTGGTTTTGGCTATATGCTAGTGCGCAGCGATGCGCCCACGCGTGCAGAATCGTGTACGGGTAAAATTTTGTGGGATAGTGTACTTATGCACCCTCCACATAAGTCCCAGGCCCCATCCTCGCTGAATCCGAGCTTACGAATACTAGGGCAGCTGAATATAGGGTTTATGACCTGAAATCCTGGACTGTTGCACATTGATGATCAGCATTTGTCACCAGAGGGTTTGAGCAAGCCCTTTGGCCCTATCAAGTGTCCTATACAAGTGGCACTTACGCCACACTGAGCGTTTCCAGTACCCCCACAACAACGGGGCATGGTACCCCGCACGTCCCGCCGCGCATGCATAGACCATTGCATGGCGGGATGGCCATGGGTGGGCGAGGAAACATTTCAGCAAAGAGGCTAGGGTATTTTTGGGTGGGGTTGGGCCATATTAGTGTGCGCCTGTGCACGATGTGGCGTGACGATACCATCGCCACTGCAGTGTTGCTTTGCTTGTGGTGCAGCTCTCAAACTCGCGGTATCGCTTAGTGCGTTGTGAGGAAACGTCAGACAGTTTTATATAAATACCACTAAAATCTACGCGAGCAAAGCTCGCAATTCCTCAGCACGGTCGTCGCCCGAGGTCATTCAGGCACTTTTTCATTTTTTTACAAATAATGGGTCGAAATTTGCCGTATGTGTCAACATGTGGCCAATACAGTGGCGTGAAACTTTACGCCAAGTGGATCTCAGAACCTGATGCACGGTGGCGGGACAGTGTGTTGCTTGTACTCGTACGCGGACCACTCAAACTGCGGACCACTCATACTGCACATGCCCCCCTTGAGCGATGCCCACGGCCGCCATGCCCACGGCCGCCATGCCGGATCCCCCTTTTCATAACATTATTTCCACAAGGATCGACGCATTAAAGGGCACGCCATTGCCGTCCCCAATGGGCTTACCATGGCGCGCGATGAGTATGCGGCCGTGCACTACTATAGAACAGCTTTGCGCCCTACGGCGAGGAGTAGGCCGCGAGAACCCTCTCCCGCCTGCGCCTGCAGCGATCACGGCCGCATTTTGTCCATGATTTTGCCCATAAACCATCGTCATCGACACGTAGGGCTTGGTCCAGGTCGTGAATGACCTATTTTCAATGCCCTACGTGTATGGTAGATACTTATCATACCAATGGTGATGTGGTATGAGTATGGGGGCAGTGGTGTCCCATGCCTAATTTTGCAGACGAGTGGCGCAATTTGTGGTTTCGAAGCGCTGCCTAGCGCCATGAGCCCTGCTTTTGCCTAGATCAAAGTGTGTACGGCAACGGCTACGCTGCCCGTGGCAATATCGGTTGTATCGCGCTATCGCCAGAATAATCCGAAGGGGCGAAGGGGGGGGCGAAGGGGGGCGAAGGAGCCCCGTGGAGCCCCGCATATGACATGTATTTTATGCTGTACGGGCATTAACTGTGTCAGATATACGCATTATAAATACGTGTGATACATAAAACCTTTTATATGTATGTTAAAAAATGCTACACTGCGTAAAATGTGCAGCATATTATCGTCAGCATCAGCATGTCATCAGCACGCCGCGCGCGGGCGCGGTGAATACACTATTCCAGTAAATAACACATCGCTGTGTACTGCCGGTTTTAACTTATGGGTGTGAAGTATGGGGCATGGATTGAACTAGCGGCGCAAATAAATTACAAACTGTACTCAATCAGTGCTTACGTTGCCTCATTGGGGTAGGTAAAAACTCCCCCGGGGTGGCCACTGCACCGATGATGCGGGAATTGGATATTGCGCCCATAGAGGCTACGGCCGCTGCGGCACGGGCTCGGGCGTTCCTTAAAGCATCCGACTTGAATACATGTATAACCCATTTAGTAGATCAGCCAAGTCGGGCGCGCCCTAACACGTGGACGTCGGGGACTGTGCGGTGGTTAGATCGACTAGCTAGGGCGAACGTAGGGCTAGCTGAGGGGGCGCACCTTCCACTTGAGTGGAGGTCACTAGCCGCGCGCGATGCCGCTAAACTAGTAAAGGCATCGGTGTGGGCGCGACGTTACGAATCGTCGGTATCGTTAGCACGCAATAACACATGGGGTATATATGTCCAGGCGTCCTATGCGTCAAACCCGTTGCCACAGTACGGTGTGGGTGTCCCCGCGGGGGTTGTGGCCGGGTTGCACATTATGATACAATTACGCACCCGAGTATTTCCCACTGCCCGCCGATTGGCCCGGATTCATGCCATGCTTGAGCGGTTCCTTGAACATTGCCCTGCATGTGGCGGAGGTGAATCTGAGACTATCGAACATATGTTGGTGGAGTGCCCGCGGTGGGTATCACCGTCATAATTTTGGGTTGTTAGTTCCGGAGTTCAGGGATTTTATTAGTAGTCAGGTTAGGGCGTCAACGCCTGAGGACTTAACTGCCTTTATTTTGGGCGGGGTCCCCCCCTCCCTTCACGGCGCCCTGGATTTTACTGGGAATGGGAAATTTTTCCAGCTATGGCGTCGGGCCCTCCCTCACATTGCCTTTTTTGTTGCACATGTATCGCACTCCCGAAATGCTTTGCTCCGCGGGTTGGGGCTTGCCCCAACTCGCATTACTCGAATGGGCCGACGCCCAAACGGGTAGGGCGGACCTTTCGTGGTCAGTGCCGGGTATTTTGATGGCAGTGTTTTAGACGGTGATCCAACAGTGTTGGAAATTCCGTCACTGGCCTCTAATAAGTCTTGCGAAATGCTTCGGCAATTTGCTTGATGACTATAACGGAGCGTCGCCTACCCAGGGCTTTCCGTAACTGGATTGCTGCCTAAACGGCCGTCGTAGAGACGCTGCAAGGGTTTCACTGGTGCCAGTCCTGTCCCGGGGGCGAAAAAAAACAAAAAAAAACACATCGCTCACCGTCCCGCGCGCTGCTGCTAATATGTCGATATATTTACATGCTCGCGTGCGCGGGATAGCGACCACAACATTCCAATAAATAAAAATAGCAATTGTCGCGGAACTGCTGCTGGTCCGCCGTCGTACCGCGGCCGACGACACGTCGAAACCTGATGGATACCCGTGTGTGTGGCATGGAGTGAGCAGTGGAACGTGTCATCGTCCGGCGCTACTCTCGCCTCGCCTCGGCCCCGCTCGACGGCGGGCGGTCGCTATCGTGGTGGTGCCGTGCACACGTCGGCAAGGCGCTTGCTTACTACACTGTTCACGTCGTCAGCAGTGTTTCATCAGATAGCGTCACCAGGTCGGTCCTTGCGTCGGCAGGAGGGTCCCGCCAGGCTGCCGAAGCCCGTTCCATCCTGCTCCGAGATGTCGCTGCCGCACCTGTGCGATGTGCTGCAGCTGGGGCAGCTGCGCCGGCGGGAGGAGAGCGGCGAGAGCGGGGGGCTGGTGCAGTGCGAGGCGCGGCGGCGGAGTGGCGAGCAGCTGGAGCGCCGCGTGCGGGCTCTGGCGGCGGGGCTGGCGGCGACGCAGCCGGGAGCGGCATTGGCGCCGGGCGAGGCGGCGCTCCTCTTGGCGCCCAACAGCGATTCCTTCCTCGAGGCGCTGCTGGCCGCCTCGGCTACCGGCGCGTTGGTCGCGCCGCTCAACACGCGCTGGAGCGCCGTGGAGTCGGTCGCCAGCGCGCGCGCGTTGAGCCCTGCACTCCTGATCCTTGACCCCTCATTTGGCCGGCTCGGCGTCGCGGCTTGCGGCCGGCCTGCCCTCCCTGCGCGCCGTTGTCTGGCTGGGCGCGCCTCCCTCCGAAGCCGCCGTCGACACCGGTGCTGTCGGTCTGTCACTCAGCGCAGAGGCGCTGATTGCCGAGCACGCGGACGAGCCGGCGGTGCCCTGGCGGCACTCCCCCTGCGGCGGCGCTCTCGCCTGCTTCACCTCCGGAACCTCGGGCGCCTCCAAGGCGGTGCTGCTGGGCGCGCGCGCTCTGTTGGGGCAGGCGGCCGCCAAACAGCAGCTCGTGGGCTACGACCCGTCCGACACCTTCTTGCATGCCGCACCGCTCTTCCACATCGGCGGCCTCTCCTACGCGCTCGCAGCCCTCGCCGCCGGTGCGAGCCACCTGCTACTCCCCCGCTTCACTGCCGACAACGCACTGGCAGCAATGCGCGACAACGGCATCACGGCCACCATAATGCTGCCCGCCCTTCTGCACCAGCTACTCGGCCAAGGCGGGGAATCCTTCCCTGCAATCCGCTCCATCGTCATTGGCGCAGGTGAGAGGCTTCGCTGGGTCCGTGTGATGGGGCCGGGGCTTGGGTAATGTGAGGGTGTGCACAAGATTGTGACCCTCCCGTTGGACAGCCTCAATCGGGGATGGTGCCATGGGCACTTTCACGTCATGCGCTGAAATGCTCGCCGCATGGACATGTGGATGTTCCACTACAGGCCGGCCCACCCCCGCGCAGCTCGCACGCTGCCGAGAGGCCTTCCCCAACGCGACGTTCCACTCCGCATATGGCATGACGGAGGTGGGCTCCACCATTACGTGGCGCACACTGTGGGGGCCGAACCAGGAGCCCGTGGAGCTGCACGCGCTGGAAGAGGGCGCCCATCCTTCTGCCCTCAGCTGTGTGGGCCGGCCAATCCACAGCACCCAGGTGCCTTTTCCCCATCTGCTTCGGACTCCATCACTCAATCACCGCCCATGGCAAGTGCGTTACTATGGACCCGGAACCTCGCCCTCCCATCTCCCAATGCTGACACCTACTGGATGAGTAGGTGCGGGTGATGGCCACGCCGGAGCGGGAGGCTGGCAGTGGGGAGGAGGGCGAGGTGTGGGTGAGGTGTGGCGGCGCTCCCACGTCCCCTGCCCACATTTGGCGCCAATCTCTCTTTGCGGACCCGGTGGGGGGGGGGGGGGGGGGGGGGCTGAGCAGGCGCACGTCTTTGCTCAAGCAGGGGCGCACATGTCATGCTGCGCTACATCGGGCGCGCAGAGGAGAGCGCCGCCGCACTGACGCCCGCCGGCTGGCTCATCACCGGCGACGTGGGCTGCACCGACCACCAGGTGGGCTGCTTCCCCCGGGCCTGCCACCCCACCCGCTCCCCGCTCCGCGCAGGGCTGCCCCAACATCGCTGGCCTGGCGTGGTTCAGACTAGCCCACTCACAGGGCTGCTGTCCTCCGCGGCAGGGGCGGCTGTGGCTGCTGGGCCGCAAGAAGGATGTCATCAAGAGCGGTGGCGAGAACGTGCATGCGGCGGAGGTGGAGGCGGCGCTGGGCTCGCACCCAGGCGTGGCAGCGGCCGCGGTGGTGGGCCTGCCGCACGAGGCGCTGGGCGAGACAGTGGGCGCGCTGCTGCAAATGGCCCCCGGTTGGGAATGGGGTGCGCCGGGGATGGAGGCGGGGGCTGGGGCTGGCCGCCCGCTGTCCCTCGCCGACCTGCAGGCGCACTGCGCGGCCGCCGGCCTGTCACGCTACAAGCTGCCACGCACCGCGCATGGCTCGCCAGACCCGCTGCCGGCCAATGGGGCGGGCAAGGTGCTCAAGCATGAGGCGCGTACGCGCCTGGCCGCTGTGCTGGCCGGGAGCCGCCCAGCGAGCAGGATGTGAGTGACATGGACCCCGCCCGCCAGACCAGCTGGTGAGGACAAACAGGGTGGGGCTGATCATGTCCTGAGTAGCTTTTACCCGGACCAAAGCAGCTGCAATATGACCCCTAAGTTCAGTTTTGGCTTTCTCAGTGAGCGCAGAACATCACACCACTACCCTGGCTTCATTGAGAGCAATGCCTAGCGACCTATGGAGGCATTATAGTCTCGCCCCCATGGTTTCTGCTCAAGACCTCAGCCCCCCGTCACGGGAGCACATCCATTCCCGCAGCAATTAGGTGTAAGTAAAATTCGAGCAAACTCGATTAGCGGAAGGTATACAGGAAAATTTGAAAGTTTTTACAACTTTATCCCCCTGCGCACCAGGCCAGTTGTCTTGCGGCCTGCCTACATGAATCCGCATGGGGTCGGCTGCTCCCGTTAGGGTCGGCATTGCCCGTAGCATGTGGTTTCAAGGCCAAGTCCCTATTCGTACGGGCATACTCGTACCCGTCTCCTATGTGGTTGGAGTTGCTGTAGTTTCTGCCATATCTCTTAGCGCACGGCGGCCGAGACGCCCAAAGACCTACCTGACAAGCTAGGGTTTTAGCCGGGGCTTTTCACCCTGATGGCGACCCCAGATATGGCACCTGATCGGATAGGGTTTCATACCCTAATCATAGCCCTAGACAGGGCACGATGATACAGCCCTTCCTGAAGTTTGTGGCAAAGTATAGGATTTCGTGGCGAACTGTACATCTGCTCTCCTTTGGGCATCTGGGCTTCGTGGCGAGGTGTACGGCTGCCTCCTCAGGCAGCTGGAGTTTGTGGCGAGGTGTAGTGCTGCTCCCTTAGGCAGCCTGATTCTGTGGAGCAGTATATCTTCACTGGCAAAAGACGATGACGCAAGACTTATCGTAAGGCGGCGGTATGACATCTCAGTGTCGCGGCCACACCCAAGCAAGGCGACGCGACATCTTTTATGGGTGTCGCACCATCTTGAGGCGAGGCCCACATTCGTCCTAGGTGAAACCTCTAAGTGGAACCTCTAACAGGGACCCCCAACGAGGACTACCAATGCGGCGACATCATGGTGTCTCAGCATCCTATGGCGGGACTTGTATAATTTGTATTTGAAATTTATTTCTTACAACTTTGTTCCTGCTCGGTCGTTCTTTGATGCTAATAAACACGCAAATTGTTTTACTCGTACCCGCCTGCACGAACCCGCACATGGTCCACAAATGAAAGCGAAAAACGTGCAGCCCTCTGAAGGTTCGGGACCCATAAGGGTCCGAGGTGGACCTTCGAGTGGGACCTGTAACATAGAGCCGTAAGGAGGACTACCTACAGAAGACCGAGTCTTAGTACAGTAGTGCTGCTGCTCGTACGGGGGGCAAGACTAACGCTGTAGTCGCAGCGAAATAGCAGTATAGCATCTTTTGCGCACAGTTTCACAGTCAAGCGGGACAGCACCTAACGCGGACGCGGCCCAGCGCGCGGCGCGCGCATGCGCTTGCGAGGCAGCACTTACCACAAGCGTCAAACGTATAATGAACGGGTAGGTATTAATCCGTGCGCAGGCTGCACGCCACATGTCGCCAAACCAGTTGCTGCCTTGTGGGCATATATCCTCATCTTCCCTCGAGGTAGCTGGGCGGGCGGCCCTAGTAGTCGCACAATAATTACGATGGTTTGTGATGGACATATGCGCATTTACATCGGGCATTGGTGAAATGCTACATCTTGCCAGATGTAAATATGTTAGATCGCATGTACGCGGTGTAAATAATCTAAGGTTATCTAGGGTATTTCTATGCCCTACTCTGAGAACATGTGGGGAGAATTAGTGGCTATCTTGCATCCCAAGCCCATGGCCGCGCATGGCGTATGCGCTTAAAAATCAGCGACACCCGGCCGCTCGGAAGTGCGGGCCGGAAAAACGGAAAATGCCGGTAAGCAATAAAATGCGCAAAAATCGCAATATCAGCGCGCAGTACATAAGGTCACAGTCCGGCTGTAAACTGTGTACAGTACTTTCTCGCACCCTCACCAGCGCCCGCCTTAATCCGCGCACCGTGGTTCGCGCGCGGCGAGCCCCGCCTCACTACGAGGAAATTTGCTAACGGCGAATCGAACCTGCGAACGGGCGTGCGCGCGTACGGGGAGCGCCGCTGGAACGCTCAGGCCGGAGCCCGAAAGGAACAATGGTGCTTTGGTTTGTTGAATATACCGGTACCGCGTGAGGCGCCAATTTGAAGTTTAGATGTTAAAAACCCGTTCATTACTTTTGAGGCATATAGTGCGATGGGGTGTTTTACTTTTGGCGCACTTTTAGCTTTGGGCACGCGCCACTTGCATGTCATGCATCGTGCTACTATGAAGTATTTGGAACGTCCCCCCTTGCATGATCGCCCTGTAGTGGCCGCATGGTGATTTATCAATTAATTTCAGTGCGGATTATAGAGCAGATGGATGGCGCCCCAACGAATTGCGCTTAGTGTCGGCATTTCCATTGTACACTATGAGGGGCGGGCCCAAAATCATATAATTCTGTGGTAAATACAGTTATACTATGGAGTGTATCAGCACTGCATCCGTGGGGCCCAGTGTTTGACGTAAGATAAGCTTGTCCATGATGATATGTATATCACGCCGAAATATCTCCCGACACCCTGGGAACTTCCGATGCGTACGCATGCCCGTCGGGGTTCCTAGAGCGTAACGCTCCCGCAGCGCCACAAGCAAGCCGGCACCTTTCTCTCTCGCCCCCCCCCCCTTCCCCCATCCCTCAGCAAATTCTCAGCCGAAACGCTCGTCTAGAATTATCGACGCAACTCGCACGATCATGGCAACAAGCACGTTGCTTGCGGATAGAGAGGCTACGCCAATCAGGCTGTAGAAAGCATGACGGCAACGTTGTTGAAACGACGAGGGCGATGGGCCGCAGCAGGAGAATAGACTCGGGGACACGTAGTTGGCAACGCCGCGAGAAACCGGCGAAACAAGAGGTACTCGAGCATCCAAACCAAGCACACGTATACAACGCGCTGGCATCAAACGGCGTGCCTAGCTTGTATGCAGTCACGGGAACGATATATAGCGCAAGGAATACAAGACAAAAGGTGTGGGAGAAAAAATACTGCAAGGTGACTGAGAATCTTCTCGTTTCTGAAGGTGCGCGGCTCTTTGGCGGGCAGCCGTTCACGGTCTACGAAGACGGCGCCTCTCCTCACATGGCAAGAATAAGAAAGTTGACATGGCCAAAAATCAGCGTACAAGGCTGCCGCCCGGGGTTACCAGCGCCCACCTCGTGGAGGTGGGAGTGGTAGTACCGCCCGGCCTACCGCACTCGTGACGCTCCGCTGCTAGTGGGCCGTTGCTATTGGACCCTCCGCTGCTATTGGACCGTTGCTATTGGGCCGTTGCTATTGGACCCTCCGCTGCTATTGGACCGCTGCTATTGGGCTGTTGCTATTGGACCCTCCGCTGCTAGTAAGCCGTTACTTGGCGGCGGGCGCCTCTTCACTATAACTTTAGCAAGTCCCGGCAGACCGGGCCATGGCGACACCAACCCCGGAGAGAGGGCGCCACAGGGGTTCCCACCGGTTCCGTAAGATGTTAAAAAAGCGGGGGGCTTGGCAGTACTTGGCACCATCGCGAAACCTCTTTGCATAATCTGAGCCACCTCGCGGCAACGAGCACCCAAGACCAACACGGTCAAATTAACAGCACCACATCGTTATATCGGCGCACGTGCACCCCATGTGCGGGTTTACGAGTATCAATACGCCCGTAATATACACACGCTCGCAGTTTGCGCCGCATACTCGTACCGTGCGGATCAGTCATCAAGCTCGGATTCTGCCGGGCGGTGTTTTTTCTGAGCACTTGACGGAACCGCTGTGTTTCCCCGGGTCCGCATGCGGTTCGATTGTTCATTGTTAGTTGGAGAGTGAAATCGGGCGTTCCGACAAACCGCGTTTGCATTCCGCCTTTTGTTCGCAGTATTAATGATCATGCTGACCCTAGCGGTGTCAATTGTAATCGTAATTGGATTTTGTTACAACTGAATAGAGTTATGTAGCTCCGTCTCTTCCAAGCTGTCGTTACCCAACATCATGGCATGGCCCACCTCGGGCCATCCCACATAGAGTCCGCTAATGAAAGCGCGCAGGGTGGGGCCTCTGCATGCCACTTGGCTTTGCCGTAATTCAGATTTGCAAACGCAGACTAATATTTCATGATGACACTAGTACACGTTTATTGTTTCATGCGCGGGTGTTTTTACGCTCGCGTACAAGGACGCCACCTTGTACGCTCTACCCGCGCCGGTGTGCACGGCTCACGTCCGTAGATACATCACGCGACCACGTGACTAGCCGTACATGCGTTTTTCCTGCCCCCCCCCCCCCCCCCCCCCGCCCCCCGATCTCGCAGCTAGATCCTGCGCTGCGCTCCACCATCGCCGCCCAAACGGCTAGGCTGCCTGGCCATATCCGTGGCGAGACCAGCTCCCGCCTTTAACGAGCATCGGTGTCTCCGGATGCCTCGGGGTTTCGGAAGTGAAGGCGGGAGAAACACCCTCAACCATAACGGTGCTATTAGTCTTATGAAATCGCCGTTTGCTGTGACTTGTGGCGGGTTTTCCAATGTTGAAGCTTGGCCCCGGGGGGGGGGGGGGGGGGGGGGGTAATCGCTTTGCACGATGATTGCGGGCGTCATGTCACGACCCGCGCTGACGCCTAGTGCGCTTCTAGGGCAATCATGAGCGTGGGGCTACCCAATAAGCGCGCCCGCAGTGATGCCATCTTAAGGAAGCAGCACACAATGTTGTTGGGGATCTTAGATAGCCCTGGTGCTAAATATCATATCCGATTACTACCGTAGCATGCACGGAAGATGGATTGATTATCGGCGTCAAGCCACAATGCATGATGAACTTGCGGATGCCATGGGGTCGCATTCTTAAGCGTTGCAGTCAATCAACCATTGCTCGCCACGAATGAAAGATAAAAGTGTAACTTGCAATGTGAAGTAGTGATTGGCTATATATGCTTTTATGTATAAACCTAATTTTGTCTGTTTTGGTGCCGCAATATCGTGTTAGTCACATCGCAATCGCAAAATGCGTCAATAAATCAGTCAATAATTTGACCACCGCTATTGAACAGTGGCACAGTAATAGTCATGCATTGATCAGAGGAGGGCTCATTATCATGTAGTGATGCACCAATACAAACAAATACGGTTTTGTATTATAGCGCTATAGACAAATAATAAGACAAGATGGCCGAGTGTGTGGTGCATTTCGCAGGTGGTTCGCCTCTATGTTACGTCTATCCGGAGACGTAGGTGCGACACCGGTTGCATAATTGATCCTACCTACCTGCTAATACTGCTATTGCATCCCGCAACTGTAGGGGAAACCACCTTTTGTTTTTGGCTCTGACGTCGAATAATTAGCGCGCCCGCTGCGGCGGGTCGCAGCGATGAATGCGAGCGCTTGGCATCGTATATCAGATGTCAACTGAATACCTAAGTATGTAACAAGTACGTTCTTGGTATCACGGATAAAGTGATGCGTATGACCGGTCGCATTATGTTTCTTTGTAGCGGCTTGCGGCACCTCTATATGTACATTTGCGCAGCCAAGTTACCCAGAATTAACATTCCTGCTGCGCTTGTTTCACTAATTGCGGAAGGTGCCGTCGCCTCGTAAGCAAACACAGAGTGTGTAGTCGTTTGCAGCGCCTATCAATATTTATATTTTGTCTTGTAATACTGAGTACATAGCCGCGCGAACATGTTACACTTGTCTCCAGGGACTTTATGTCAAATATATCGCGCCCTAGTACCAACAGCACGTCCTGTGCTGTGATTTTATGCTGTACGTTTGGTACTACAACCCGTAGCTGACTACTCGGCCCGACATCGCCACAGTAGCAATCACCAGCTCCGAAACCAGCAGATTTTGCGCTGACTGTTTCGAATGAGATGGTCTGCTGGTCCACGCCCGATGTATTCCCTCTATATCATATCATGGCATGCGTCTGCGCATACACTGTACGTGATCAGCATCTGCAACAAGCGGGACAATAACCCAGGAGCAGGACCACCCGGTGCTCCGAAACCGCCATGCTCCAAAACAGCTAGCTGTGCTGGATGATTGCTACACAACTGCGACTGCTACACAGCATTCGTTCCACTATATATATAAGCCGTCCCCTCGCTGTGCCATCAGGAGAGAGCAGAAAATATAAAGTCCACAGCAGTGCGCAACACATGTCTGCCAATAGCAATACAATATCGCGAATAATAATAAGAGGGAGGCACTAGATATACAACAGCAAACAACATCGCTGCAACATTGGGATCCTGGCAGTAACGACCTTGCTATACAGCACACAGCATGAATATTGATATAAAATTATGTAATATATTCATATACATTATAATTGCAAACTATAACACGTAAAACGATGGATGACATGACGCGCAAGAAATCGAGCGAGCAGGCGCAAATAGATACTTACGTAATGAGGTGAACATAATGAAGATAACTGATATTCATCAAGCCTCTTTGCTTTGTTAACTGCGGGCTGATGAATAATGCGCTCAATCCGTTACTCGCGGGGACTACGACTCTCACTCACTATGGAAGTGTATTGGCGCATGGTCTGGATGATGCAGGAACGGTGTAACAGTTGCGAAAACTCACTGCAAGTTCTACATGTATATATTTACATGCTTGTTGATGCTGCCAGCAACCGCGTCTCAATCATGCTTGCTTGCTAGCTGCACCAGGTTGGGGCACTGCAAGCTGCCGCACTCAGCGGCGGCTACCTTGAACAGGTCCGTCACCTGGACTTTAGCAGCGAACTTCATTCATATTGTGCCGGGTTCTAGCTCGACCGACCATAGACAAGACCTGGTCTTTCAGTTCTCATGACTGTTTCTTCCGCGCATATCATGACTATAATTGACCTCTCCGCGGGCTACATGCCCGGGAGCGCCAATCCCTGACCGATGCAACAGAGGGCGTCTGACGTGCATGCAATTTCACTCATTTCTTAGCGGCGGGTATAGCCGCCGCAAGCTCGGTGAGGTGCGCCAGCATCGCCTTTGGGCTCTCGCATTCCATTCCTGCGGTCAGCGTCATCAGCAGCACCTCCATGACCTGCTGCATCTTGTGCTGCAGCGGCCGCGTCTTGGCATGATCAAACATGCTGGAGAGGCGGTCCGGCAGCGGCGGCGCGCCCGAGTCGGTGTGGTACACCTGCAAACACATTATCGTACCAAAAACTGAGTTTTGAAATTTCTTACAACTTAATTGGTGCGTAGTCTTTGGTGCTAAACACGCCAGCTGTGTTACGGCCCGGCTGCACGAACCCGCATAGGGCCACTAATCAAAGGGCGTAGCATGCAGCCCTCTGAAGGTCAAGTAGATCATATAGTATTGTTGGTGTTTAGCTCAATGTCCAGCTCACTTGCAGCTTATGATGCAGTGGGTCGAGGGAATTAGGGCATGCGGGACGAGACAGCTATCACGAAGTACGTTCAGCCGCAGCATAAGAGTCTCGTGGAATTTAATTTGCTCGTAGTCTGTTGATGGATGTTTGGACGCGAACGACGAGATGGATTTGGCGGGGAGGTGGGCCTATAATTCACGGGGGAATTACGCACCTTTTGGTAGTACTCGTAGGTGGGGGTGTCGGACTCATATTTCTGCCGCCGGAGGTCCGGCACTGCAGGCGGCGACACCAGCTCTGCCACGCGGCCGAGCCCCTCAAGGAAGTCAACGTATGTCATGCCGGTTGCCTGCGGCAAACTCGAGTCAGCGCTCCTTATTTCAGCCCCCCCCCCCCCCCCCCCCCCTGGGCCCTCAGGGATCATAGAATAAATGATATCATCAACATTCAGGACGTGCTATATAGCAAGGTTGCTACTGCAAGGCCCCCTATGTTGCATGTTGTTTGTTGTTGTATGTCTAGTGTCTCGTTATTGTTTGCAATATCATATTGCTATTGGCAGATATACGTGTCGCGAATCTGTGGACCTGATATGTTCTGCTATATGTCCCGGCACCTTGTGGCCGCCGCTGTTTCACAAGCGCCGGAATGCCATGGCTGTGTCGGCCTACCTTGGGCCTCTTCTTGGTGTCATCGACCTTGTGCGTGCGGCTCCAGATGAAGCAGTTGAGGGCCTCCCTGCCGAGGTCACGCCGGCCTCCGTTTTTCAGTCAGTGACATTGCACAGGCAAGCTGCAAAGAGTCATGCTCAAGGGGAGCGGATACTACACGGGGCCGCTGCGGCCACCCGGGGGGGGGGGGGGGGGGGGGGGGTATTGCAGCGCACCTCTCGGTAAAAAAGTCGTTGGTGAGGCCGCCGCGGCTGAGGAGGGACAGCCAGCCGGAAAAATCCAGGTAGGTCGGCGCACTCTCCTTGCCCGCCGATTTGAAGTAGCTGAACAGCGCCTTGAAGGTGAACGCATGCTTGCGCAGGTACGTGTCCACCGGCTGCACGCCAGACCGGGGGCACGGCTTAGTTGATCGTGTCGTGCTGGGCGGATGATGCCCGGGCCGCTTGCGGGGGGACGCGGGCTACAGTACCTTGCGGTAGAGACGATTCACGCGGAACTCGTCGCGGTTGAGCGTGATCTCGATGGAGAGGAAGGCCGGGCAGGCGAGGTGCTCTGTGAACAGCATGTCGAGCGCTTCGCCCCAGACTTTGGTGATTGGGCGCCGGCCGTACATGTACTTGGTCTGCGCCAGCCGGACCACCAGCTCCACGAATTCGTTGCGGAACAGAGAGCAGGTGGGCCTGGCAGCGCACGGAGGAGCTCTCAGTATGACCATCAACGCGGCATGTGATACTGGCAGCAAATAACTGAACTACAATACCTACGATGTTGCACCTTTCCACATAAATCTTACGCCCCTTTTGCCGAATGCGAGTTTGCAAAAAGTAGGGCAACTTGATTTAGGGTTTGTGACCTAAAACGTCTATATCAAGTTGTCATCAGAATGGGGTGTAATCAAGCCCCAATACCCTAAAAGCTGTGCCATACAAGCCGTCCTGGCGCCAAATTGGGTGTTTCAAGTGCCCCTTAACACATGGGTTGGTGCGCATGACGTGCCGCTGCGCATACATAGACAATTCATTGGATGGTGGGATGGCCATGGCTGGGTGAGGAAACATGTTTGCAATAGGGCTAGGGTGGGTTTAGGTGGGATGGGGCATGTAAGCGTGGGCCACTGTTCGTTATGTATTGATACCATCTCGACTGCAGTGTTGCCTCCTTGAGCAGTGTTCAAATTCAACTGGAAATTCACAGTGGCTCAGAGATTGGTAAAACAATTCAACTGAAAATATGGAGTATTATCTATGCGAGAAAGTAACACTCGTATGTCACAATCTGGCGGGCGCCCGGGCATGGATAGGCACCTTTTCTCCCTAAACGTAGAAGTAGGTGGAAACATCGCAATGACGCGCTTTGCAACAACTGGACACATCAAGGGAGTGGAACATTAAGGTGCATGCGTCTCAAAACCCTATACCCGGTGATGAGGCAGTGTCTTGGATATAGGATGTACTTGCACGGCAGCCGCTCATACTTGGTTCACACCCCCCTCTAGCGATTGGTATGGGCGCCACGCTTTATCCTCCCTTTTCGCATCGTTATTTCCACCATCATCAAGGCAATAAAGGCCACGCCATTCTCGTGCTAATTGGCCCGCAATAACGCGCTATGGGCACGTAGCCGTGCACTACTATAGACAGGCTTTCGCCTTACAGCAATGAAGCCGCGGGAAACCTCTCATGCTTGAGTATGCAACGATTACAACAAAATCTTGCTATGAATTTGTTCCAAAACCAACCGAATCGATATGTAGGGCTTGATACATATCCTCAATGACCTAATTCGAATGCCCTGCATGTATTGCCGATAGTTCGCATACCAAGGGGGCGTGGTATAGATTTGGCGCCAAGTGTGGTTTATGACCACGTACGGGCACGGATGGCGCAATTTCTGCTTTCCCAGCGCTGTCGCCACACACAGTGTTTTGGCATAAGTGAAATGATTGATGGTAACGTCTACAGCGCGGTGCTATTGGGTCTGACGTGCTATTAGAGCATTAAACCTTTAGGCGTTCTAGCCTTTGCAACATGCATGCACGCGCGCATGGCCGCCATGTAGCCATTTCAGGGCGTGTCGGTTGAATCTGTAAACCCCATACTTATGTGGAGAGGTATATCATTACCGAAATTCGCATCTGTTGGGTTGATGACATGAGAAGGATACCCCTTCATGAATAGGAGACTATGCGGTACATCGTAATATCACAGGTACTCGTATTAGCTATCACTGGTACTGCGGAATAAATAAAAACTTCTACAAAATAGCGGTACAGCGGGTAGTACCTGCTCTACACCCGTATGTAGCGGTACATGTATGTTGCGACTAATGATTATGTGTTGATCTAACTAAGGTTTAATCCTCATATTATTGATATATTCGCAGGTTGAAGATAGAACTAAATATTCGCTGGACTATAGGCAGCAGTTCCAGCACATAGCATTGGAGTAGCTCAAAACGGTGCATGTCAGGTGTCACATCAATCACCGATCACCCGAGCACCTGTATACACATCATTGAGTGTGTGTTCAGTATATGTCAAGGGTTGGCACTCACGACGCGACGCCCTCATGCTCCGCGAGCTCAGGGTTAACGCGTGCAAAGAGGGCTTCCAGGTCCTGCTCCCTCACGCCCTCCACCTCGGGGTTCACCAGCTTGAAGTGTTGCAGAAAGACCCGGAAGTCCTGCAGCGTGAGCTTGAACAGCTCCGGCGGGTGCAGGGAGCTGTAGTAGCTGTATATGGCCACCAGCTGCGGGTAGTGCTTGCGCAACACCGACGTCACCTACCAGCCGTGGTGCAGACACCATCGTCAGCTCCCACCACATGCAGTTCTTTTGCTACTATTAACCGGAATGTGTGTGTGTGTGGGGAAGGGGGGGGGGGGGGCGTAGGCAACAGCCAGCAGTGCAGCGGTCACCGCACCTCCTTCACAATCATCTCGCGTCTTGCCAACTGGTGTGCCAACATAGTTGAGGAGCGCAACAGGCATCAAGTCAATCCAACAACGAATTTCCTGCCTCTAACTTCCTTATAAACTGCAGCCGCACGTGTTGGCTGATGCATAAATGCCGCTGGCTCGCTCGGGTTTTGCACGTACACTGGTCCAAGAAAATAATGGGAACGTACCACAAGGTCTTTGGCCAGGAAGTCCACAAACGTGAAGCGGTACATGCACGCCGCCCAATCAGTCTCAAACATTTTCTTCATCCCCTTGGGCGAGTCCGTCAGGCTCTTGAAGTCGCTCTCCTTCTTGCGGCCCCACAGCGCGCAGCCCTTGGCGGGCGCCCACGCCGGGTCGTCCGCGTCCTCGGGGTCTATCACGTCCTCCTCGCGCGTGATCTCAATCCACTCCTCCAGCGTGACTTCCATTCCAAAGCTGTGCGGCGGAGGCACCCATCTCAGCGATCGGCAGATTGGCACTGCAGGGACTGGCTCTCCCCGGGGGCGCCTCACAGTATAATTGTGGCAGCGTTTATTGGGGTGCCACAACATTTAATCGGGGTCGAGGGTTCAAACGAATAGTATTTTTGGCAGCATCGGGTCGGGAATAATGTATGTATGGCATTCGTCGTTCATTCTGGTATATTCCAAGATAAATGTAGTGTTTCTCTCTTTGCGGGGGCCGGGAGGGGGGAGGGGGGAGTAGAAAATAAGAATATACTACAAACCTAAAGTGGCATTACTGTGTGCCATCATCTATCCGCATTGATGCACAGGATTACCCCATTGATTTCCTCCATTACGGCACACAGGTGCGCAGCTGCATCTCACGCTGCCTCACGCAGGCCGTGAGCTGCAGCAGGGCGTGCTGCAAGGCGGCATTTCCCAGGCGCACCTGTAGTTGGGCAGCCTGTCATAGACGTGTGGGAGAGGGCTGGGCGCCGGCACGTTTGGCGGCCGTGGCTTGTAGGGAAGCTCCGCCACGCGATGCAGGATATCCGCCTGGACACACGACAGGGCAGCGTCGCCATCCGCTTGTAACATCATGTTCTGGGGCAGCAAGGCATGCCAGGCTGGGACGCGGGCGGCTAAGGGGGTTGGGCACATGGCGATGATGCGGATATGGCGATGAGGTGGCTGCCGCTCACCCACGGCTGGTTGGTTGGCCCCTTGTTCTCACAGCCGGGCAGCCCCTTGTGGCCCAGCTCCTGCAGCGCCGAGCAGGCCGGGAATGGGGACACACTGAGCAGATGGAGTGCGGGCAGCCAAGAAAAGAAACAAAGGCAACGGGGGTGGGTGCACATGTTCCGTGTGGGTCGCCCGGTAGGTGGAATGGGGAAACAGAGTGGGTATGGCAGGTGAAAGGCACGTGGGTTTACTTGAAGGGGGCCGTGTACCGTAAAACTACATACCGTTGGCGGGGCCAAAAAATACAAACGCACTTGGGTTGAAGTGAAGGGGGCCGTATACCGTACAATTTAAAGACGGCTTGCAAGGACAGAAAATAATGAACTCTTTTGCACCTTTGCATCAGAATATTTGTGATGTATTCGAGCTATACTGTTCTGAATTAGTTCTCCGTTATATTAGTTTTTCCCGCTTTGCAGGGGGTCAAACACGTTCTTTGTCCGCAGACCGTTGGTGCTTGTACGGCATTATCTCAGGATTGGGCTCAGGCCATCGCCAGGGGTCAGCGGGCGAGGCAGAGAGGGCGCAAACCTCCAGCGTGGTTGCCACCGGCGGGTTTGGCGCCCAGCCCAGGTAGAGCTCGTCCACGCGCGTCTTGCGGCTGTTGTACATGATGGCTTGCGAGCCGTCTGGGAGCGTTTGCTGCGCAGATGCAGGGAGGGAAGGGGAGATTGGGGGGGGAGGGGGGGGGGGGGGGGAGATAACAAGGAGGAGGTCAGCCTTGGGTACCGGCAGCGGCTGTGATGAGCGGAGGGGGAGGGACTGGATGCAGCATGGCGTTACTCCCCCCCCCCCCCCCCCCCCACACACACACCTTGGGCATCTCTTCAAACACGCGGGAGCCTTCCACTGTGCGCCACATGTCCATGCGGGTGGAAGTGAACTCCTTGACCGGGTGCATCGGCGTGTACCTGCCACCAAACAATGACCGTTTAGCGGTTTAGGGTTTCAGGGTTTCTGCCATCAGCGGAAGAGCATCCCGTGCGGGGGGACGCCACTGCAATTACGCCCCCCTCAAGCACAATGCTGCCTAAGTGTCAGTGTCGCAGTAGAGGGGGGGGGGGGGAAGGCGTGCCTGCTGTCACCCTTGACAGCTGTGGAGAAGTTGCCGTTGGAGTCAAAACGGGCCGTAGTAGTGCCAAACACAGGACGCACATGTGACGAGCTCGGCCGCGCACCGTCTCTGCACTGCGCCAGCTGGTGGCAGAAGGGCAGGGCATTGAGGGAGGGGTCAGTCAGGCGACAAGACTGCAGCGCCTGGGCCGCCAGGAGCGACACCATGACCTCTGAGAGGCCGATTTTCCGACTTTCAACCCGTGATCACCTGCGACGCGTCCGCCGCTTCCGCTTTGTCGCCATCCCTGGCAACGCTCCCATCGCGGCGACGCTCTGGGCTCGGGCTGAGGCTGCGCAGGGCGATGCCCTCTGCGCACGTCACATCTGCATCAGCGCGCCGCCCCGGGCGACAAGGATCGAGCCCGCAGCTAAGTGAATTGGGCAGGAGTCTCTGCTCCTTGCCCTACTTGTCGGGCTCAGAGTGTAAGGGGGTTCCACAACAGCCTCTTGAAGATTCAGCATGATGGTGGGTTAAACTAAATAGGCAATCGGGAGCGATCGTGCTTTGGAGCCGGATAAACCATGTAACCACGCTTTGGGTTCGCAGACTCACCAGTCTGTCAGGAGCAGGTGCGGATATAGAATAGAACAGAACAGAACATAACATAACAGAAGAGAACAGAATAGAACATAATAGAACAGAATACAACAGAATAGCATAGCATAGCATAGCATAGCATAGCATAGCATAGCATAGCATAGCATAGCATAGCATAGCATAGCATAGCATAGCATAGCATAGCATAGCATAGCATCGCATGGAATGGAATGGAATGGAATGGAATAGAATCGAATATAATAGAGTTGAATAGAATATAATAGAATATAATAGAATATAATAGAATATAATAGAGTTGAATATAATAGAATATAATAGAATATAATAGAGTTGAATATAGTAGATTTGAATATAGTAGAGTAGAATAGAATACGAAATGTTTTGTTGATTCGGATTAGCAACCTAACATATACAACCTACTAGTATTGCGAATTGATATCGGACAGCACTAAGGACATTGTTTGATTGGGTATTGCCCATTTATTTTTATTAAATTTTGCGTACATTGTTTTAAATAGATAGCATTACAGGAATACGGACCAATGCACAGCGATGAGAGTACGTCAACGATTACTATATACGTGTTAATTTACTAGGAGTGCAATGAGCGAATACATTGTCCTGGTAGTAGTACCAGTACTCAGTGTTAAGTAGGAAAATTGCAAATC
Source organism: Tetraselmis striata (assembly GCA_006384855.1). Classification (NCBI taxonomy): domain Eukaryota; kingdom Viridiplantae; phylum Chlorophyta; class Chlorodendrophyceae; order Chlorodendrales; family Chlorodendraceae; genus Tetraselmis; species Tetraselmis striata. The sequence goes on along the minus strand of VCJN01002185.1, from coordinate 175,741 downwards.
CTGATATGTACCCGTCGCCAGTAATAACGAGAATACACCAGCGACTATATAGAGGATGATAGTGCAGAATATGATAAGATAGTAGGAACACGCCAGAAGGGTGGCAAAACGCGGCCAGGCACCAGCGTTTAAAATTTCTGCCGCCTACGCGCTAGTACATTACACTGTTTGGGCCCCCCTGCGCAGAGTAAAGAACTGTATTTATTTTGAAATATATCAGGATACAAAACGAATAATACACGGATCATCCAACTCGTTGCTTGAAAACAATTCGTTGTAGCTTTTGATTACCCGCGAACCAGGCACGACCCAAATTTAATGTTACCGATGGGCGGTTGTGAACTATAATAAAAGGGCGAGGAAAAGTTGTGTCTCTCTTTTGCTGGCAACCTTTCATAGTTGCTGTTAGTTCTGTTTGTAGTGCGCATATGTTAAAGCTCTGATGTAAAAAGATAAATAAAGGGCGAGGATGTCGGCCCGAGTTCTAGCAACTGCCCAAATAAGCAATGCGACTCCTGCTGTTTGCGCGTAAGCGGAAGATGGGAGTGGCGGGTGCCCTCACCGGAGAAGGCCTTTGCGGCTTGCAGCGACTCTGCCTTGAAGTTGATGGCCCGCCGGCGCGCCACACCGGTGCCAATCACCACCTCCAGCGCCGCCGCCTCCCTCACCTCAGTGGTCGCTGCCGCCCACCTGGCAGGCAGCGCGTCAAACGACGCGAGCGCCGGCGGCGAGGCTGGCCCGTTCGTGGCTAGCCTGGCGGTGAGCTGACCGAGGGACGAGGTATCGCTCTCCGGCGGGGCTTCGAGGAACAGCGCCTCCGCGCCTAGGGCGCCGGCCCGCCGGCTGGGCGTACGGGGTGAGCTGGTGGCAGGCCTGTAGGGTGAGGGATGGCGACAGGGAGGGGTGCGGGGATAGCGTGGAGCTGGTAAGCGCGCAAGGACAGGGCTACCCTGGGCGGCAACGCCCCTCAATGCAAACATGGCACCGAGAAGGGGACTGTATCATCATATGTTTTATTTCATAACACTACTATATTATCTTTATTTATATCATAGATAGTACTGTTATAAGGATCCGGGGGGGGGGGGGGGGGGGGGGGGGGGTAGGGGTCCCGTCAATGAGTTTCTCCCGGGGCATGAGGTGTGACGTTCGTGCATGATGTCACATCCGGATATGGCCCGGATATAATTTGGCATTGACACGTTGGTAATACGGAATTGCAGCGCAGGTGACGGACATCAAATGCACGCAGCCTGCCAGCCGACGCAGGGAGGCGTCACGCTGCAGCGGCATGCGCACATGCCAAGGGGGGAGGGGCGGGAGATGGGCGGCATCGTACCGACGGAGCTCCTCCGCCGGGATCTTCACCGCCGTGCCGTCACTGGCGCGGATGATCTGCCCCACGCAGGCAAGTCCGCTCAGCAGGGATGGAGAGCAGCCAGCGTGGAGGCGCGGATGTGGCGGAGACCATGCATTGAGCTGCGGCTGGCAGGCCGGCAGGGGGAGGGACTGGCGGCGCACCTTGTACTCCGTGATGAAGGGCTGCCACCTGGTGCACGCCTTTTCGTGCGGCGCCAGCCCGAAATTCGATGTGGCTGAGTCCTCCGGCGTTACCCCGCAGACGCTGCACAGGCAAGGTGTTGCCGGTTAGACAAGCAAAGCGCCAGGCGGTGGCCCATTGGCGCGGCGGGCGCTGCCATCGTGTTCATGAGTGGAAGGACACAGGGGGAGGGGGGGGGGGGGGGGAGCCGGGAGCAAGGAGGCTGTCGCCATAGGCGGGTGTTGGTGACGCACCTGGTGGCGGTGCTCCGTGGGCTGTCCGACTTCCTGGTAGTATGCAGAGGCAGGCGGGGTTAGTCTCCCTTCTTATTGAGTCAAAGCCCGAGGAACAGTGATAATAAAACAAATAAGGAAACAAAAAATTTGGGGTACTGATTAGAGTGAGGGGGGCATTCACTCGAACACTTGGGCCGAGTCGGTGAGCTTGTCCTCTGTGGCGCTCGCCGCGAAAGCGAGGCGCGGCTTGGTGGCGGTGGAGGGCGCTGCCGTGGGTGGGGGCACTCAGGCAGGTGGCTCAGCATCTGAAACCCTCAGCTCAGAGGGGTATTGCTCGACAGCTGCACATCCCGCGAGCTGTACCGCACTGATTACAATCAGACGGCCCTATATGGCAACGTGCAGCCCCTTAAATGGGGACCCTTTTCTTAAGTGCCGGGGCGCGCTGTGCACATGTCGCATGGTACGCGTATCAAGTAGGGCCGAGGGCCGTACCTTGTCGTATCTGCGCCGGAGACTACTTTCATACATTATCAGTGCAACGCAAACATACATCACCCGTGCCGGGCCCCTTAGGCACCCAGCAAACAGGTGAAAGATGTAATGTCCTGTAAAACCAATGAGTAGCACCAAGCCCTTTGCACAGCGCGCCGCCGCAAAGAAATGGGTGCCGGTACCCATTTATGTGGCTGTAATTTGCCATATAGGGCCATTTTGCGGACTGACAGTGTTGAGGGAGACAGGCAGATAGAGAGAGAAGCAGCAGAAGCCCGCACTGCCTAACGGGTCATATGAACAACCAGCGCGGTCTGCAATTTATTTGACGCTACACCGATAAATATGTATTTCTTATGTCTCCGATGCATTCGGTTACCCACAGTGTAGCACTTGTAGTAAATTGGCACGGGGGCGGTAGTCGATTGATCGCAACCTCACTGACACAGTTCCGATGTATGTACGATATCATGCAGAGACTGCTACGGATCGGTTTGGGAATGCCGTACACGGAGGTGGCGGCACGTCTCCGTGCGAGCTGGCATCGGCATTACGGCCATACGGCATTGCTACATCACGTGGACAGTTGACAGCTCCGTTTGAAGCTGCTGCTGCTGCTGATGCAAAACAGCGCCCGGGATATACATACTTCTAGGTTCGTAGACAGCAAAGGGGGGCGTTGCTTTGCTGATTCACCAGCGTTGAAAATGGCGTCACCTGATGCCGCCTGCGCGTCCGATGGCGGTGGCAGTGCCAGGGTGGTCTGCCTGATGACCCTGGAGGGAGAGTGCGGCGCGCTTTTTGCCAGTTGCAGTTCGACGGCGTCCCTGGATTGGCGTCCCAAGCCGCGCAGCAATCACACCGCAGAGAAATCACACCCAATCAGCCGAGCGTCCAGGAGTGCAAAGGATTAATGGGTACAGCGGAGGCGGCATGGCAGGCAGGCACAGGCATGCTGCGGCACTGGTGGCCCGAGGGGGCGTACGTGGGCGGGTTGGGGTCCTTGATGGGCAGCATCACTGTCGGCCCATTATGCCGGTCCACAACCAACTCGTTCCTGCCGGGCGCAGCGGCCGCAGAGCCAATCAGCGTCATTCCGCACCAACCGGAGTGGCGCAGGTTGGATGCAGCCTGGAACGTCACAGCATGAAAGGTACCAACACGGAGGAGGGGCGGGCGCGGATGCAGCGCAGTGCTGGGTTGCGAGGGGGGGGGGGGGGGTGCAGGGAGGTGGGGGTGGGGGGGGGGGGTCACCAAAGTGAGGCCGTAGGCTGCCGGAGCCGCTTGCTGAGCCCGTCAAGCTTGGTGCCGGGCGCTTGCACGAGGTCCTTTGCCTTGGCCTGAGTTGGCGCCGCCCATGCTGAGCAGCGCTCACGGCAGCGCAAATCGGAGCAGGGGCCCAGAGCGGACAGGGCGGCGTGGAAGAGCTCGCCAGGAGTTGAGCATGGGGGGTGGGGGGGGGGGGGGGGGGGGGCATAGGCGCCGTACCTTCTGCAGGATCTTGCCCAGCATGCGGGTCCCGGTGAGCCCCAGCCCTGTTTTGGCTGTGCCGCCTGTGCCAAACGCCGCTGCCAGATTGCCGCCGAGCTGGGCGCGAGGGGGTGGCTCCTCGCTGGCGTCGTTTGTGCGTGGGACCGCTGCAGATGGGGGGAGGGGGTGGTGGTATATCACATGACATAAGCACCACGCTTATTGGGTTTGCGGCATACCATCGTTTTTGCCCCCCCCCCCCCCCCCCCTTCCACACACACAACCCCCGCCAAGAGAGGATAACACGATTTACCTTGAAATATATCATAATGCACCACGACTCCTACATGCATCTTTTGACACGTTGCTGCAAAAGAATTCATTGTTTCTCGACCCGCCAACCCAAACTATTATGATGGAAGTTTGGCAAATAGAATGGATCAGAATAGAAATATTAAAATCAAATAGAGTGGATTCGCAGAGAAATGAAACAGAATAGGAAATGTGTTGCTAATTGGCTTTTCTTGAAAGAAAACTGACAGATACATCTCAGTCGTGTTGCAAATCGATTTCAGATACCACCAATTATATTGTTTGAGTTTGTATTGCCCATTCAGCCAAGAAACGTTTACGTGCACTGTTTGAAAATAGATAGCGATACCCTACAGGAATGCGGACCGCTGCACAGCGATAAGATGAAGTCAATTATCTCACTACGCTCGGAATGCGACTACACGTATTCGCAGGAGTGCGCCTGGTATTCGTTAGTACAGGATATATTGCAGCAATATTGCAGACCTGTGGGATCCTTTCTATCACGTCCTTAAGCTTTATTACGATGGAACTGCAGCAATAAGACGAAGATAATAATATAGTAATACCAGAATAATAGAATAAAAACAGGAAAACAAGCTAGAAGGGTGGCAAAACACGACCAGGTACCGCCGCTTAATTTTTTGCCACCAACGCGATGTCAAGTTTCTATAATGGATCTTGTATGTTGGTGTATAAGATACAACGAACATTGTTTGTATTTATGATAATGTCTAAAACATATATCAGAAAAGGGAGGTTGGCTGGGTGAGAGGGGGGGGGGGGGGGGGGGGGGGATGAGCCTTCGCGTCCCAGCAAGACTCGTGGGGTTGGTGCCAACACGGGAGCGGCAGATCGACCCGTCGGGCAGCCCTGTCACTGGCGCAGGCCCGCACCGCCGTATTTGCTGAGGAAGTCCACGGTGCGCGCGTGCCCCTGCTGCCCGGCCAGCATGTCCGCCCGCTGGCTCTGCTGTGCCGCGAGCGTGGATGCAAGGCCAAACTTCTCGCGGTCGCTGGTCTTGGCGAGGTGGTGCCGCCGCTTCTTCTCCGCGATGCGCCCACTGCGCAGCGGCGCCAACAGCGTCAGCAGACCGTGTAACTGTAACCAGACCTTTGGGTTCGCTACATCACATGACTGTGTTATACCCTCGCACGCAGAGACCAAAGTTATCTGGCAATGTATCCGACTAAAGCACGAAGATAGCACAGAATCTCATGCTCACTGCTGGAGTGGATCTTTTTGTCCAGGCCTAATGAAATGATACGGGAAGGGCCTGGCAGGCGGTATGGGAGTGGGGCGGGGGGCGGGGGGGGGCGGGGGGCGCACTAGTCGCGACACGCCTGGTACATCTCGGGGTCCGTCTCCTTCAGGTCCTCTAGCGAGGAGAGGGTGTGGTGCTTCAGCTCCGCCTGCGCAGGGGCGCCCGCAGCGGCGCTCAGGCGCCCATCCCGGGCTATAATGCCTGGGCAGCTGGGCAAGCAGGCAATGGGGCCCGGCTGGCAATCCCCCCCCTCCCCATATTCTATCCACATCAGGAGCCCCGTCACACGTGTCTCCGTCGCAACGAGTACCGGTAATATATCACCCACGTCACCAAAATTCCCACTCTTGGCATCTCCATCTCGCTGCCTTGGATGTAGAGAAACACTATGAAGGAATCGAAGCGGGTGTCAGGGCTTGAGGGAGGTGCCCGCTTGACGGGTTCGCGTGATGCCCGCCAGCTACGCCGTTCAGCTTGTGCCCGCTCAGAGCTAGGCGCGGTTGTACTTGTCTGTTCTTTGAAATGACTTTAATTCTTTGATTTTCAATGTTATTGTCTATCGTGAAAGAGATACTCTGTATAGTTTTACAAACATTTGTCTGCACTTGATACATCATAGCGAAACGTGTTTTTAATACAGCAAATGATGCCTGATGCTGCTGTTCACTTTTCATCATAGTAATGGTTGCCCCCCCCCCCCCCCCCCTGACCCCTTAAACACTCGTCAAGATCACCTTGTAGAATGCGGAGCGGTTCTCGGGGTTTCGGGACAGGTTCCACAGCGCGCCGGCCGTTGCACGCAGCACCTACGCAAGAGGGCAGTAGCACCTTGTCAGCGCTCTGTGTGGCGGAGAGATGGACGGAGGTTCCTGCGAAGGCAGCGGCATGCCCCCTCCCCTTTTTCTCCCGTGGGGTGGCATGGGTGCAGCAATGTCGGCTTGCCTGCATTGCGCGCTCCTTGGGACCCGCAGTCGACACCTCCTCCGCGATGCCGGTCTCTGGCAGCTGCAGGTTGTAGATGCCACGTGAGGCGCGGAACCTGGCGGCCAGCAACGGCAGCCCTCTGTGTCACGAGATGCGGTCTGAGGCCAACCAGCATGGGGGTGACGCGGGCGCAGGCTGGACAAGGTCAACGCATGTAGTGTTGCTGGAGAAGTCTCGGCGTATGCGCCGCTTTGGCTGCATGTGTCTGTGCTTTTGAGAGGAAGCTTTTGGTAAAAATAGACGCATATGCATGATTGTCTGACCGGTTATGGTTACGGGGAGCCAAGCAGTGTGACCCGAAAGCAAGTGGAACTACTTCATGGCTATGTCCATGTTATGTCATGTCAAGTCATGTTTGTGTGGGCGTGCAGGAACCAAACTACCAAGTGCAAGCGGGTAAGTGTTATTGCAGGTGTTTGTGCGATACCCGGAAAGAGAGAGAGAGAGAGAGAGATAGAGAGAGAGAGAGAGAGAGATAGAGAGAGAGAGAGAGAGAGAGAGAGAGAGAGAGAGAGAGAGAGAGGCTGGAGGTTGGCTGGGGGGTGTGCCTGGGTGGGGAGCACACCTGTGGCTGATGTCAAGGATGAGGAAGAGCGCTTTGTCGCACAGCTCCTTCTGGTAGGGCACGCAGGATGAGACGTTATTGAAGGTGACGGCCGCGAGGGTGGTCGCCTCGTCGCTGAGCGGCGCGCGGGCCACGCCGAGCAGTGCGTCGATGCCGCCCGCACGCAGGAAGGCCATTTTGGTGCGCTCGCTCTCCCCTGGGTCAGTAGGGCGGCGCGTGGGCAGCCTTGCTCAGCGGCCAGAGCTGCCGCTACCGCACAGCAGACACCTACCGTGCCCTTGCACCCTCTGTCCTGTCCCACATATCACCGCCCCTTTCCCCATCTTTCCCCTCTTTGGTGTGTAAATATAACAGATACCAAGCTATGCATATATCGATGAGTATTTGCATTTCCCATAGCTTGGTAATTGCGAGATTTATATGTATATATCCATTAAACAAATATGATGCTCATCGCCCGCGCCCCTTGAGGGCACTGAAGCGTCGCCACGGCAAGAGACAAAATGCCCGTAGTCTCAAGCCCAGACTTGGTCATAGCCAACTTACGTGTATGTAGAGTGTATGTACTGGTAGATGCAATTATGGGGGGGGGGAGGGGGGGGGGATTGGGGGGGGGGGGGGGGGGGGAGGGCAGGGCAGGCGTTACCGGAGAGATTGGCGGCGGTGCGAGTTCCAACGCGTTGCTGCGACACCTCCACCCGCTTCATGAGGTCCACCGCCATGATGGCCTTCCCCTCGATGGCGCCCTCCAGTCCCGCCGAGCCCGCCGGCGCCGCTTTGGCAGCCGCCTCGATCCGCTCATCTAGACCTCCCCACCACGCTTGCGCCCTGCCCTCTGGGCTGCGCAGGGAGCGGGCCACAGGACGGCAATGCCTGAGGCTTTGTCGGAGACCAGTGGCTGCAAGACCAGTGGTGCCCTGCATGGGTGGGCGCGGGCAAGGATGGACTGTTGGCAGCACCTGGCGGCCACGTAAATCCAAATGTAGGCGGCGCCAGAGCAAATGGTGCCATCAAAGGAGACCTCTGTGGTGTACGTGGTGGCCCAGAAGATGGGGCCTGCACCCTGTGGTCGCAGGTGTTGGTGGGGGGGGGGGGGGGGGGCAATCTCAGCCCAGAGCGGCCAGTGGAGGGGCAATGTCAGGTGGGAAGGAAGCTAGCCAGGGCAAGAGATGGGGGGCAAAAGAGAGGGGGACGGCGCACCATGTCCACCAGGCGCTGCCGGTACTCCTGGCGCTGCACCGCCCGCTTGAGCATGTTGATGACCTGCACCTTGATCTTTTTGAACGTCTCCGCGCTGCGCCCTTTCAGCAGCAGCAGCTGTGTGGGCCATCAGAGCAAGGGGGGGGGGGGGGGGGGGGCAGTGAGTCAACATCCGCCTAACGAGGCAGCGTTCATCAACCCAAAACCCAAAACCCGAAAAAACCTAAACTCCAAACCACCCAACAAGCGCGGCAGCTGAGAGCGGCTGGCGTGGCTCAAGGCGGGGCCAATTGCCGACGCAAGGCCACCCGCGCGCATAATGCCTTTGGAGGTTTTAGTACATGTGGTTTTAGAGTTTATGGTTTTAAGACGTTACCTGCAACTGGATATTGTCGATTTGGCTAATTGGGGGTTAATGAATGCCCGCAAAAACCCTAAATATGGTGACCTAAGCGACTAACCCTAACTCTTGGCGAGCTGAGATATAACTGTGGCTCAATACGCCCCCAAACCACTAGTTGCAGTGAGTGCATGGAGTCCCCTAGAGGACTAATAAGTCACCAGTTAATAAGCGGTTATTACCGCCCTTTAATTAAAGTCTCCGGGAACACCACAAACATATCTGAATGTAGTGAGAGTGGGTGCGTGCTGGCGTCCGGGTGGGGGGGGGGGAGGTAGGCATCCCACCTGCACCAGCAACTGCAACGGGTCCTTCGACGCAATGGCATCCTCGTAGCCGGTATTGCTCTGAGGCCTGCCAGCACGCCATCCTCAAGGGCTCAGACACCCGCCGCCCCGCCACTCCAATCACGTGAGCAGCCACAGGTCAACGCAGGCGGCGCAACGTGTATCACGCGCAGCAGATGAGGGGGGGCGAATTCGGAGGGCGGGCATGCCGTGTGGCAGCGCACCCGGAGTGGCTGCCCGTACCGGCCCCCGGGGTGGGCGTCTCCTTCCAGCCAAATGGGCGCCACCTCGCTGCCTGCGTGACGCTGGGCGTGACGGGGCCGCCCATGTTCCCCAGCTTCTTCAGCTGCGTCTCCATCACTGGTCCAGCGAGTGGCGCAACATGGAGGCATGCGATCCATCAGCGTGGCACCGCAGTCGCACGACTCTATCTCTATCCGCGGCCAAGGGCTGTGCAACATCTAGAGGTTATGGGCCCTACACGCTTCCACTGCCAGCCAGGGGGAGGGGGAGGGGGGGTCATGCTGGCTGTCATTGCCAAGAGGACACCCTCCGATGGACGGCGTATTACTGCCCCCCCCCCCGACCCCCTTCCATCGAGTCACACCGACTTACTGCCAGCGACGCATAGGGCTATGAGGTCGCATCGCAGTCCGCCCGACTCGACATCAGCCCAGGTGCATGCAGCCCAGCACATTAAGATGTGCTGGGCTGCAATTTCACCCAACAGCTTTGCGAACGCAAACACACGAGAGCGATGGGGGCCGGTGGAATCGCTACCGGAGTGCTGCCCGTATCGGGGAAGGATAGCGGTGTCCTGGATGCATCACCTCTGATGCAGCAGACTGCAGTGACAACCACATCCCTACGAGGCTTCCCACCTCCTAGCGCCCCCCCTCCCCCTCCTTTCCTCCCGGGAGGGGGGGGGGGGGGGGGGAGGCCCGGGACACAGCACACACCTTCAGCCTTGAACTGCTCCAGCTGCAGCAGCGCGAAATCCTGTTGGGCAGCGGCGCCATTGAGACCAAACGGCGGCGGCCCCCTCGCTGCCACACCGCTTGGGCATCAGTTCTGGCAGAAGTGGGTCAGGTTGGCGCAAACACACCTTGGGCGGCTTGGGCTTGAAGGCGTGCGCAAAGCGCTCGAGATTCATGCCGTTATTGCACAGCAGGTTAATTGCGTTCATCACCCACTCGCCCATGCTGCGGTTGGTGGCCCTGCGCCATGCGCGGATGACCGGCAGCTGTCAGTGCTCGCCCATACCCCCCTCCCCCACCCTCCACCCCCACCCTCTCGGTTGCCGCATTCCCCCTGTTAGCGTACTAGGCGCGGTAGTTGAGGCGAGGCCGGGAAGGGGTGCCGGCAGACCGGCGGGCGGGCGCACCTCTCGTCCGGGTTGAGCTCGTACCAGCGGCGCAGTGCGCCCGTTAGCGCCTCCACGCAGCCGATCTCGCCCAAGGGGCCCTGCAGCCCGGTGCACCGGGCCAGCAGCCAGATGCCTGTCGCGGTGCACCTTACCGTGTTGGGGCGCTGAGAGCAGCAGCGGCAGCGGCGGCAGTGTAAGGACAGCCCACAGCCGTCAGAGATGGCGGGCCTATGTGGGAATGGGCACTTGATGCCCCGCATTGCTGTACCCCACATATTGTACAGCATTGAAAACACACATACTTATAGAAACAAATGATGAACAACCAAAACATGAACAGTCGCATCGGTTATATATAAGAACAATATCTGCAACAACAGCATCCCGCCAAGCGCAAGCTCCCTGCACGCCACAGGGGCAGCGCGCATCCCGGGTTGGGGAGGGAGCCAGCAGGTGCGGGTCACCTGGGCGCCGAGCAGCACGCGGTGGGCATCCAGCGCCGAGTCAAGGTCGTCGATGCGGCGGGTCAGAACAAACAGATTGAGCTCCTCCAGCGGCTTGTCCAGGTAGGCGGGCTTCCACTGTGAGGGCGTCCCATCCCGGCGCGGCTTGCCTGCAGGCAGCAGCACGTGGCACAGCAAGGAACTATCAGCGACCGCCATTTTGAAGTATTTCGGATTAAGTTGAGATCATTTAGTTTGGAAACTCCGAGTATTATATACTCCACAACAATAACAATATCATACTTCTAACGCGTAGGTGGCACACACTACGGCGGCGCCTGGCCTTTTTTTGCCACCCTTCTAGCGTTTTTCATGTTTCTTTTCTATCCTGGCATTATTCTACTCTAATCTTGTTATTGTTGCTGAAGTACCATTGTAATAGATTGTTTGGACACGATGCGAAGGGTTGTCATGTGATCATTCATGTCTACGCTTGATTACACGGCGTTGATTGTGATCCTTACCGATGAAACGCGCTGTTGAATCCTCACACGTGTATGTACGCATTGTATACGCGTTAATCTGTACCGTATAAGAATTACGATCCAAGAAGATCTAACAAGGATTGTACCTAACAAGTGTAATTGTTGTGAGCGTAATTGCCGTCATCTAACTGTTGTGCTCTGGTCCGCGTTCCTGTTTCGCTATCTAATATCAAACAATGCACGTATACCTTTTCTGAGTAAATGGGCAGTATAAACTCAAACAAATGTCCTTTGTGCTTTCCGGAATCTATTCGCAATACGACTGAGCTGTATCCGTCAGTTTTCTTTCAAAATAATCCAAACTATCAACAGAGTTTCTAGTCTGTCTTTTCTATTCTATTGTATTTCTAATTGCCGAGCTTCAATTCCAACGGACTGTTCAGTATTTTCGATTCGAAATATTTAGAGAGTGCCGAATAGCTCCCGGGCGAACAGATGTGTGCGTTGGCTGTGAGAGGTGGCTGGACGTCTGCGCAGCCGGCGGATTGTGCAGCGGCATGTGGTTGCGGGGTCGCACCTGCGGCAATCATGAGCGGCACCTCCGCGGCCAGGTACATCAGGCTGGCCGCCACCGTCTCCTCCAGGACGGCCGTCTGAAAGTTGGTGACCCGCACCGCGCGCACCAGCACCAGCCACGCGCCATTCTGAAGCAGCCGGCGGCGGTATATGCCCTCCATGCCGCCGGTGTGCGGCTTGCTGCGCTCCGCCAGCAGCCCTGCCACCAGCAATCGGAGGGGGTTTAGGCGCGGGGGGAGCCGGCGTATCCCTCCGCCCAGTGCAGGGCCTCCGTCAGCACTGCAGCGACGATTGAGAGGCAGGCGGCGGGCGCAGCGCACCTACGACCGCAGCCGCAGCCTCCAGCACGCTCAGCACCGGCGAGTCCATGAGCAGGTTCACCGTGCCGGGGTCCACCGACTGGTCCACCTCGTCCGGGTCCTCGAGCATGGCGGCATCTTCCGCCTGGGCGTGCAGTCGACCAGGGCTCAGGAGCCGAGGCTAGCTGGGCGGGCTGGAGGGCGCAGCGTGCCGCCCCCACTGATATATTTTGCAGCGATGAAGGCTCACCTGCTTGTGCTCCTTCTGGCTGCGCCGCTTCGCCAGCCGGATCTGCATGTCGGTCCTCCCCTCGTTGATTTCTGGCCGGGCAGAGAGGGCACGGATGCGGTTTCCAGCGTGGGAGGCGAACGGGAAGGGGCATTCAAGTGCTTATTGCATCTTGAAACACAGGCGGTGTACCACACAAACACAAACGGTCCGTGGACATATAACGCTTTCGACCCCCGTGAAGAGGAAAAACTACTAAACGGGAAACAAGTCATAATATCGCATAATTATTCCGGTGTGAAGGCGCAATACACTCAATTTTGTTTTTTGGCCCCACGTATTCAATTCTTCGGTATGTGTGTGTTTGGTTTGGGGAAGGTATGTGTGTGGTTTAAGGGGGGGAGGGGTGGGGGGGGGGGGGGGGGGCATGATGGCGGCCGGGCGCACCTTCCTGCTTCTTGTCCTCCAGGCCGTCGTACACGATCCGAAGATCCATTAGCATCTCCGCGATGGACGGCTCCTTTGCCAGAATGGCCAGGCCCGAGGCCAGGAAGCCAGCCGAGCTGTTAACTTTGGCCTGTGGAAGGTGGGGCGGGGGAGGTACCGCCGCACGGCATCAGCGCGCGCGCCACTTGCGGATACCCATCAGACGGGACATGGCAGCGGGGCAACGTGTCACGCACCCGGTGGCCGCCGATGGCCACCTCCACAGAGCACTGCAGCATCGCGCGAATGGACTTGGAGATGAACCCGCGCTCATGCTACGCAGAACACGGCGCCTCCGTCAGCTGCCCAAAAAAACACAGACGGTGGAAGAACATGGGGACCGCTGGTTTTGGGGATGATCGTGCTTCTTCTACCTCAATCTGCGACTTTGTCAATGTGATGCTCTTCTTGTGGCGGAGGCTGTCCTCCGCATGCTGAAGCTCCCTGGCTTTGTTCACGAGCCCTGACAGTGCGCAGATTGCGCGTGGAGCCAGACAAATGGCGGTCAGTACTGCTAAGGTATGCAGCTACATGTTGGGGGTCGGTTGCTTAAGTTGCGAAAGAGGGGGACAGGGAGGTGAGAGGGGGGGGGGGGGGGGGGCACACCGTTGGCGAGCCCCCAAACAGCGCAGGCCGCATGCTCTGCGATGGTGCTGCCAAAGTCCATGTACCGGTTGAGCATGCGGTCGCCGTTTTTCCAGTCTGTCACGCCGGGCGCCCCCTCGCTTGCCTCCAGCGTCGACAGCGCCATCAGCGGCTGGAAGAAGCGATGGAAGGCGGGGCAGCTCTGCACAGCCAGAGCCAGGCAGTCAGATGCCTTCAGATGGTGCCCTGGCCACTCTCATACTCACTAAACACCCTTCTCCTACTAAAACATCCTACTAAATAGACCCTAACCTCAGACGCGTAGTCGCGTTACGACTCGTAACCTGCGATTACTCTAAAAGCTCGCTGCATGCACTCGGCCGCAAATTTTCATACTTGCTGCTGTATAATCGCTTTTTTCTTTCTGTCGTCACTTTCGATAGTACCTCGGCCCACCAGCCGACGTACCTACTAGCGACTACTACCAGTAAACAAACCAACAACTACTTCGTCGAAGCGCCAGTACTGTCACTCCCGTGCTGCTGCGGTGAATTCTTGGATGACTGGCTGATGAGTGCGCAAAAACTAGCGGTCGCTCTTGGACTCGTCGAAAGTGCTTTCTTGTGTGATTATAAAAGGCTTTATTGCCTCTTACTGTCAAGGAGTTGTGCCGACACCATCGGCCTCGTACTCGCACATGCCGCTGTGTTTTTGAGGTGTATTTTTACTTACTGGTGTACTAAAATATCTACGAAATATCCTAATCACTGAATAAAGATCCGAAATATCCTAAATATACTCTCTAAATATCTTAGCACCTCTTGTCATGAGAGTAATAATCAGAGAACACTTCCACAGGGCAAAAGCAGGGCCAGCACTGTGATTGGCAACATTTAGACTTCGCATCCGGGAGTTGGCATCTGACAGCCACAGTACCCTCCTTATTGCCCAGCAGGTAAGCAGATCCAGGGACACTGCCCAGCTCCAGCATGTGGTATAACAGCGGTTGTCAGTCTGAAGCCCGCGTAATAACCCTAAAGGGCGTTACTCTGGCAACGGCTGGTGCGACACGCAGGGAGGCGCCAGCATGCGGAGCGGTGCGGTCACCTGCAGGATGCGCCGCCCCTTGGCTGACTGCGCAACGCAGGCCAGCATGGCCACCGCGCAGTGGCGGACGCGCATCGGCACTTTCGCACTCAGCAAATCCCGCAGCGCGCCTAGCAGCACCGCAGTTGCGTATCATTCTCACGAACTCTGCGTGTTGTCTGGTCAATCCATAGCAGAGCAGAAGCACTGCGGGGAATGCACGCTCTCATGGATACAACGCCTTCGCTTGGCGGCTGTCTCTATAAGAGAGTGGCATTGTCACATGACATCGATGAGGCGTTGACATACCCATCCCGATGGCTTGGTTGAGGGCGACTAGCGCCTCGTCGCCCCCGCGCAGGCACTGCTCCAGCAGGATCTCGCAGGCAACCACCCCTGGTGGACACCGTCAGGTTAAGATGCAGCTGTGAGGTCAGGATCGCTGGATGGCCGCCTAACAGAAGGGGGCAGCGGGGGGTGAGAATAAGAGCGGGGCGCCAGCAGACCGCAGGGTGGCTAGGCATCTCACACCTGGCGCCCGGACTCCCAGGCTCTTTCCGTCCTCGCTGCTGCCCTGCAGTTTCCGATGGACAGCGACGACCGCAATAGTCAGAGCCATCTGGAGCCGCGTCAAAACCAGCTGTATCTCTGCCCCCGTGACCCCAGCACACAAGCCTGATCCCTCTCATCGTCTCCTGGATGACAGAGGATCGCGCATTGTGCATGCCTCCGCCATGGCGCTTGAATTTTCACCAGTCAGCATGCCATATACGGATGAACACACGTAGTGACGAGCTACTTTCTGCTGGGCCAGTTCCCCTGGAGCAGCACGGAGGCAGCCATTCCCTGAGCCACCATGAACGTGCCGCAGCTCACCTTCAGCAAGTTTACGTCCGCGTCGTACAGCCTCCGCTTGAAAGTTGTCATCTGGGCAGTTTTTGCCCTGAGCTCTCTCAGCATGGAGGCCTTGCGATTGGGATCGCTTTTAGTCGCCTGCGGGGGCTTCGTTGCTGCCGGCTCCTTTGTCGCAGGCGCCGTCTGCATAGCCGAAGTGTGAAGTCTCAAACTGTGCACAGTAGTCCCAGGGGCCTACCCCCCAACAGCGAGCAGCCCGTGTAATTGCAGTTCTCCACCTGACCAGATAGATAGATAGTACAGGGTCCATAGCTGCCGGAGATGTATAGATATGTGTGTGTGCGTGTGTGTGTGTGTGTGTGTGTGTGTGTGTGTGTGTGTGTGTGTGTGTGTGTGTGTGTGTGTGTGTGCGTGTTCATATATATACATGTGTTTATGTACATATGTATGTGTATATATGCGTACATGCATACATATATGTAAATATATAACATATAAAACATATATAGCTATATATATGTTTGCCAGACAGCGGGGACACAGAGCCCGACTGCATAAAATTGTGCAGTGCAGATTCAAGTCAACGTACACGCCTGGCGGCTTGATTGTGCTGTCGTTGCTGGGCCTACGACCGCTACATTGGCCGGCAAGAGCCTATTGGAGTCTATTACGCCTGGACCTCTGATGGGATAACACGGGATGGCGGTCCACACAGGCATAGGAGGGCAGCAGCTGTACCTTGTACTTGCCCTCCAGCTCCAGAGCTGCCTTCAGGCTGAAGCGTTGGATGCGGGCGTCTTCGTTTCGCTCTATTTGCATTCTACGCAGCTGCGCGATGCGCTCCATGCGGTCCACGGCGTCCTTCAAGCGCATGGGCTCCAGGTTGGGGGTTACACCATCCACCTTGGCCCAAATCGGCATGCACGCGACGCGGAACAGGCTCTGCCAGATCCGCTTGGCCTCCACGCCGAGGACATCCGTTGGCGGCGGCGGTGGCGGCTGAGGGAGAGCACATGGAGCATGATTTCAGCTGCAAGTGCATGCTTTACCTGCCACCAGGGTACCTTGCCTGCCTGGCCCACCCCAGCGTACTTGCTCCCACCGACATACGGTGTTACCGTCCCTGGCATGCAACATCTCCTGCAGCCCATCTCCATTCCAGTGATTCAAAGGCATAGGATGCGTCATTATCATTTTAACATTTCCGCGAGTGTATAGACTCATAAGTACCAGAAAAATACACCGATATGTACTCTCAATCAAACTTACACGCACCCAGAACAACAGGCAGATGATTTTGCGGGGTGCTGCAAGTAAAAGATCATATATAGCAACACACACACACACACACACACACACACACACACACACACAATTCGCACTTATATCTCACGCCGCCTATTTAAGCCGCCTACAGCTCCATGTAAGGTTTCTCTCTCTCTCTCTCTCACGCTTCCTTCTATTTATCTATTGTAGTGACTACTGGTCACCACTATCGGTACCGATCGTAAGGATTACTGCTCCGCGCCCGCCGCCAGCAAGTCAATTGATATCGATTGTAACTGTAGTCATGAATACATGAATCCCCACCCCTAGCGCCTACCCGCACCGCCCATGGCTGACATACCTCTTCCCTGTCCATGTCATGCTCGCTGTTTGGGTCCACAGCCGCCCGTGGAGGGTTTTCCACCCGCCGCATGTGTGCCGCCACGCTGCTTTGCTTCAGCAAGCTCCGCAGCAGGCCCTGCAGAGCGCACAGCGCATACAGCTTCCTCGACCTTTGCCCGGTCCCTCTGGGAAGCGCAAAGGGGTGGCCCGGCACGACGCCAAAGCGCAATACGTCGCCCAGTATTCGCCGCGTGCGCTCACCAGGGAGTAGCCAAGGTTGAGGATAACTAGATCGGAGCGCCAGCGCTTCATGAACCTCTCGCCAAACTCGTCCAGCTGCCCCAGCACGTAATCTGCACGGCAACAGTCAGAAGCCTCGTCAGCGTGCCTGTGCAGCAGCGTGTTGCGCAATTCGCACGTGTCCGATAGCTTTTAAGGTACTGCAGGATTAACGACTTTATCCATTGAATATAACAACGCAAACAATGGAACCGCAATAAATGCTACAACTATACTTGGAGTAACTGCCCAAGCTATCTCAACACTTGTCCCATTTATACTATCCAATTTTAAGAAAGGTTGGAATTTCTTAGACTACAAGGGGGATTGGAAAGTTCAAAGAAATTATGGCAGGGGCAGGGGGGGGGGGGGGGGCAGGTTGCACTGCCTGCCCAGTCCCCACCATGAGTCCGCAGAAACATGGAGAAGATGTTGTGGTTGATCATCCAGCCGAGCATGCCTGCCCAGCGTGTCTGAAGGCGAGGCGCCGAGGTGAGGGTACGACTCAAGCTCCTGACCGGGGAAGCCCACAGTAATCGCAATCAGCGCGGCAGACGTGCGTCTCTCACCCTCGCACGTGCACTGCAGCGGCACAGGCACCGGGCAGCACGTCAGACAGCAAGGGCGGCGCGCACCGCATGTCGTCCCCGGCCTCTGCCTCCTTCTTGCTCTTCTTTTCGCGCTGGCGCTTCTTCGCCTGCACTCGCTCCTTGGCGCGCGCCCGCCACTTGGCAGTGCGCATCAGGATGGTGTGCGCATTCCCAACGCTGGGCATGACGACGCTGCGCTCCCCGCGCATGACAATACCGTTGAGGCTAGATAGCCACCACAGCGCCATCCAGCAGCTCGCGCCTGCAGCCAGCCGGGCGCGCTCAGCCGCTGTCCACAGCATCAAATCCAGCCTCAAGCAGAGCATGCGGCCGCCTCACCCGTGGAGTAGACGCCGGGGTTGTAGCGTGCATTGTCGGCGTATGCCCGCTGGATGCTCTCCAGGATCAGGTCCAGCATGTCCTCCGTGAATATGCCGCTCTGCACCCCCTGCTCCACCACCGATTGCGCCAGCTGCCAGAAGCCCAGTGCCCCTGCAGCCACCGCATGCGTCGGGCGTAAGGCCTGGGGCTTGTGAATGGCGACTCGAAAATGGGGTGCGGGAAATAATGCGCAGCGGCTCACCGTCCAAGCGCCAGGTGTAGAACGAGTGCTGCAGCTTCTGGAAGAGAAAGTCCGCCATGCCAGCCATCTGCTTGGTCTGTCCCCGCGGAAAGCTCTCAAACTCATCGCGCCATTCCTGCAGTGAGTCAATGGGCAGGCCGTGGCCGTCAATGCTTATCCCACTGGAGACGGCGTGTCGTTACTGCAGATGCAATCACCCCTCAGGGGGCGATTGTGGAGGTTCTCTGTACCTTGATGTTGGTGATGATGACAGAGTCCTTATCGTACTCAGGCAGCCCGCCGCCGCGCTCCACGCAGCCAGCCAGGAACACCTCGTCCGGGCAGTATAGCGGCCGCTTGATCTTCATCCGGAACTCGGGCGTCTGACCATAGCGCCACGATCCCCTCAGCGCCCTGACCTCCCAGCCCTTCCCTCCCTCCCCAACCTCCAAACCAATGCAGTGCCCTCATCACCGATGCATCCCACAAGCACATGGCATGCCTTTGTGTATATCTTCCTGTCAGCCACCCGGTGTTCCTTGAAGCTTTTCGTGTCGATATCTGCGCAACAAGCACTGAGGTCACTGTATTTGCAAAAGATTTTTTTGCACATTGCACGGGGTCCATCAGTGCACTAGGGAAGCGCCTGGGCGGATGTCGTGGATGCTGGCAGTGCCATCGCCATTCCCTCAGGGGCTGAATCATGCACGCACCGAACATCTTAATGATCCTTGCCATAAGCGTATCGAACTTGGTGTCCCACACGAGTCGCAGATGCTTCGTTTTCCCTGTGAATCACGCCGAAGAGCATCGAGCAGGGCAACATGGATCAGACCCCGCCCAAGCCGGCAGGCCCCACTGGATGAGTCCAGGGCATCGCTGGACAATAATGTTTCTGGTTGTACTCGCACGTCGCGCTTCGGGCATGGTGCCACCCTTTTCCAAAGCACACACCTGTCTCTGCGCGGATGACCAGAGTCGGCACAGGTTTGGCCCGCAGCTCCGCCTCCACCGCCGAAATCGTCTCCTCCCCTTCTGACAGCAGCCCCGCCATCCTATCGAGCCTGTCCGACACACCAGAGCTCAGCCACTCGCCTCACGCCGGCAAGGTCCGCGGGTCAGCCGTGAGGGGCCATGCCACATCTGGTGTATTATCCACGCCAGCTGCGGTCACCTGCGGGTGCTCTTGCCGCCGCTGAGAGGCGCCATGCTGGTCCCGCCGATGATCGCAACGGAACCCGGCGTTGGCGCCCGTCTCCGGGGCTTGTGCTGTCGCTCCTGGAACCCCGCGCTAGGGCCCGGCAAGTGCTCACAACGTTTGCGAAACTCGAATGTGGTCAACTACGCAGGAGAAATATCTTCCAAGTGTAATTGCTGCTGCGAGACGGGCATGCAGGCAAGCTGCTACTGGTTGCTGGTGTTATTGACGGCGTCGCGTACGCATGCACGCGAGAGGCCCCACTGACATGCTCAGCCCGCGGACCGTACCGGTCGCAGTACCAGCACGTGGTACTGCCGCGTAGTGATGGGTACGGTTGCATGGGATGTAGCTAGATGAGCAGTTGCCTGCGCCGCCTAGCAGTACGGGTACCTGCACTCGATGCCGCGGCGCGCGCGCGAACCATATAATATTATACCTGCATATATAATGAATAAATTATTACATTCGTAAATATTGCTTCGCTGCTTATACGCGGGTGTAAGTGTTACTGTATTATTATACATGCACTGCTTTTTTTTTCGTCCCCCCGGGAAATTTACTGCTATTCCACAAGCACGTACGAGTACCGGTAGTATGACGGGAATATTATCATCATTATATTTCAAGGTGTACGTATATATGAATGTATGTTACTCATATACTACTATTTTATGTAGAGTCGTAATATTATTCAGCAAGTACCAGACAACGTAGTAGAGGCAGGGGTAAGGGTATCACTACTGGCAGAGCTTTCCCGGGGGCGAAAAAACCAGGCAATGTATACTAAATGACAAAGTTATGTAACTACTTGTGTGAGACACCGGCATTTATAACTAGAATGTAATCGCCAGGCTAGACTATAATGGCATAGAATACAATGCTCCGGCAATATTGGTGCAATTTTCAACATATTCCGGGCGGCGGCGGACACGTCATCTCACGGTACTGCATCTGTACTGCCGCGCGGCACAACAATATACATTAAATGCATTTTGGCCGCGAATTCGGGGAGCGGGGAGTGAAAGCGCGCAAAACTACAATGCGAGCGCTACGTGATGCTGTGAGTGTCTTTGTCTCTCACGTCATCGGTAGAGGCTATACTGCCTGCATGTGGCAGCGCTGCTGTCCTTAGTCGGCTGTGGCAGCAAGTCCCTGATCGAAGGCCGTGTGTGCATTGCAAACCCCGGAAAAAGCGGAAATCAAAGAGAAAATCATCAGAGATGCACATTGACAGCATGACTTGTGGATATCGCTCAAAATGGAAGCTCGGAAAACGAGGAATTTGCTTTATGTCTCATTTTGGCACACCGCCACTGGCAGGTCACGTGTGAGCATATAGTCTTTACAAAAAAACGGCTTGACATGCATCATGAGCAGTGCTGCTACGTTTCTAGTTTGCT
This sequence comes from Tetraselmis striata, assembly GCA_006384855.1. Lineage (NCBI taxonomy): Eukaryota > Viridiplantae > Chlorophyta > Chlorodendrophyceae > Chlorodendrales > Chlorodendraceae > Tetraselmis > Tetraselmis striata. Next base: position 154,938 of record VCJN01002185.1, on the reverse strand, counting down.
GGCCTGGGAATTGCTTGCTACATCAGGAATTGCATTGCTGCGACGTATTAAGCGTCATCGGATGGCTTCTGTTTTTTAGACTCCGGCTCATCAGCATCCTGCCGGCAGCGCAGCACCACTCACGATTAGACTAGGACACAGCTCGCTCTTAAATGCGCCCCATCATGTGACTTGCGCAGAAGGTCAGATGCAACAGAACAAGCAGCAGCAGACAGCATATGTCTGTTTCTCCTACGCACATTTGCCCACTTGTGTTGCCCGCCCTTTCACGATTCATGAGCATGGATGAATGCACGACCACGATATCATTTGACAAACATATTGATCGGGTTGTGGTTAGCTGCCTGCCAGCTACTCGAGCATGGGCCGCTCACCTTTGAGGTGCCAAGAAGTGGACGGCCATGCCGTGTCTTTGGGCCCCAGTTCTCTTCCGGGTTGGGAAGATACCTCGGAACGTTGTTCAAGCGAGCTTTGCTGAGCGCTGCGGATGCTTTTGAAAAATCCGCTTCCAGGGAAGGCTCCTTTGCCAGCAGCTTGGCGCCTGCCCGGCCCATCCAGACGGATGGGATTCAGTCATGCTGAAACAAGAGACAGTGCTGGCATTCAGTGTTGCATGAGCCCATGCATGCACGCTGCCGCAGTGCCTGCACGTACAGTATGAGTTTGGGTCCTGCGGCTTGACGGGGTGATCCTTGACCCAACATCTCATGATGTCCCAAATGACCGACATTGGCGCATCTGTTTTGACGCCCAGGGCGCTCGCATGTGACGATGAAACGCGGTAGCCTGCCCGGGTGGCACACCAATCAGTTAGAGCCCACCACAGAGTGCATTGCATTCCGCATATGCTCAGATCTTCGCAAGCTGCTAACAGGCGCCAGGCAATGTGTGCCTGCATGATGCAAAGCTTTCAACCATAGGCATGTGGACTTGAGACATAGGATTTCGCATACCTGCATTCACCAGCGCAGACCGAAACATCTCGTGCTTTGGCGGCGTGCACTTCAGGGTCTTGCTGATGTTGTGGGTGTCCACATACAAAGGAACATCCAGCAGCTCCTCCACGACGGTAGCCATGATGCTGGTGATCTGGCAGATAGGCAGCCAGGTGTCTGCGAGCTAAGCCGGTAGGAGTGGCGTTGCAGGAGAACTTCCAAGAGACTTGCGGGCGGGCAGGGGTGACTCGTAGGATTGGACGGCCCCTTACCTGCTTGTAGGCAGGGTACAAGTCCTTGTTGGCATTGATGTCCGCGCTGAGATTGCGGATCCATTCTTCATCATGGATGGGCGCTGACCTGCAACCGCAGGGCGCACCCCGTGGCCCGCCAAGCTCAGCGCCTGCACTCTGCAAGCTATGCCATTCCGCGCCCTTTCTCGTACATGCCATGCGTGCCAGGTCCCCCTTCGAAACACATACTAGAGCGAAGGTTTCCCCTCTGCAGCACAGGAGCGCACCAGATCGGGCCGCCCATGAGGAACTTGGACCCTGTCTCCTCACATCTGGTCGGCACGCATGGCCCATGACCCGCCATGAACTTCTCCGACTTTCCGTTCTTGTTTAGCTTTTGCGCCACCGGTTGCAGGAAGAACGAGTCGCAGCCCTGGCTCTGGAAGACGTAGGACAGCTTGGTTCCCGCTTCCTGCCAGTATCCCATAGTCAGGCGGGCATGGGTCAGGAAGGAAGGCGATGCTCGCCCGCCCGTGTCCAAGCCTCCATTCCTCCAAAACACCGCAGCCCTAGCGCTACTGTAAATAGGGAGGGCCTGACCTTGATGACCGCTGGAGAGGTGTACACGCGCACAAACACCCGGATGTAGAAGTCAATCGAGAGGGAGAGCATGGGCTTGATGTATCGCTTGTGGCGATTAGCATGTGACTCGAGGCAGGCCAGCAGGATGCGCAGCGCCTGGCAGCGACACAGCGCACGTCCGTCAGCAAATAAGCATCCGCAGGGTCCCTCCGCCCCGCCGTGCCCTTTCGTGCTGTGGCTGGGAAGCAGTACCTGCTCATGGCAATAGGATCGATGCAGCGGGTACGACCCGTACTTGGACCAGCAGGAGTCGGCATTGTTGCCGCAGAGCACGGCCATGTCCGTGGCGGTCACCATCAGCAGGCCGCCTTCGCCTACCGACTGCACGGCAGTGTCCAGCAGCGTGGAGGGCGTGCCATAGGGGTCCAGGTCGACCGCATCGTACATCTGTGCCACAGCCGCAGGTGAGAAGCCCCTCATGTAGTGTACCGCACGTCCAAAGGGCGCCCCCCCCCCCCCCCCCCCCTCGCCCTTCTCTCTCAGGTCTACTCAGGTACAGACACATAAAATAGCAGAGAACATGAGCGACACCAGCAAGTATTGGCAGAGCCCAGAGCCCATTCGCACCCCTGCATTCTGCATCATCAGCAGCCGCGCGTCCAAACAGTGCGGGATTACGGCGCCCTCCAGCCCGTTGAACTCTATGTTCTGCTTCATGCTGTCGACCACAGACGGGTCCATATCGTTCGCGTCCACAATCGCCCTGCCATCCAGCTGCGGCAGCAGCGTGGGTACCGGTCAGTCCCTCGGTCAGCCACTGCTGCAGCCAGCTGCAGCTGCACGCCTGGCGTCAGCGCATGCCATGCCATGCCATGCCATGCCATGCCATGCCATGCCATGCAGGGATCCGCACCTCCTTGGCAAAGCGGATGGCCCGCAGCCCCGACGCTGCCAGGCCCTCCAGAATACGAAGCTTTCCCTCGTACTGCGAGCGCAGGCCGCCCCCTTGCGCTCAGCAACAGCGCCGCCTGCTGCTGTTCAAGGCTCAGACAGGCGACAGGGCTCGCGCAGGCTGTGCGCACCTTCGGGTTGGCCTCCTTGGGGGCTACGTTCCGGTTGCGCTTGACCTTCGGACCAGTCCCGGCGGCCTTCTCGGCCTCCGTTACAGCCATGTAGCGGCGCAGATTGGCAAGGGAAAGGTCGCGGTTGACCACCTGCCGTGCCAACATTCCTCAGTGCACCGCATGCCAAGTGCCAGGTAGCGTCGCGCACGCCTAGCTTCGCCGCACCAAATGCTGCCCTAGTGTGCAGAGCTCGTAAAGCTGCAGTGAAAAGAGAACCGCCCACAAGGCGACCCCCCCCCCCCCCCCCCCCCCGGGGCCATGAAGAAACAAGGGCCATGAAGAAACCCCACTCTCCCTCTGGCTGTGAATCCCAGCTTAACCCTGTTTCGCCATCCCTGTGGGCGCACCTGTGCCGGGTTATAGAAGGTCTCATTGCACTTTTGCAGAATCTTAGCCTGGCCTTCCTCCTGGACCTTGAAGCCCTCAGGCACGGGCCTGGGCGGCGGGGATCATATTGGCATTGCAGCTGTCAGGCAGGGACATCCGCCCACCTGGGACACCGCTGGGGAGCACCGGGCCGCGGCTGTGGGAAGCAGTCTCGGCAGTGATGAGCATGCAGGGCGACATGCCCCAGCGCTTCCTCGCTGGGCGTATACAAGGCGAACCCAGCACGCGCCGCACCTGTCCTCCGCCATCCTGGCGGCGCCGCGGCTGAGGAGCCCCCACGAGCAGGACGCGTCGAGGAGCGGCACAGGTGCGCAGCAGCGGGACCTGAAACAGCGCGTGGTTCAAACCTGCCCGGTCAGATGGACCTGGCAAGGTTTTGGCGGCAGCTGCAGGCTGCACGGCGTCGACGATGGTGCGGCAGGTGTCCAAGCCGCCCTCGTAGAATATATATGTGGGGAATAGGATGCCACGCACCTGCGGGCCAGGATTGCTGCCAGCGCAACAGATCCTGAGACGAATAAGTGTAGGGGCGAGTGTCTCCGTCCGCTGGAACTGCAAGGCGCGTCTTGCGCAGGTGTAACTGGCCCGCTGGGTTACTCGACTAGAAGTATGCTGACTCTTCCCGTTGTTCGACTTGCGCCGGTGTGCTAGACGCGCGCAAGTCTAGCAAGTGGTCTGCTGGATTACTGAACGAGTAGTGTAGACTGATGATGACGCTTATTCCTGCGCTGTTCGATTATTCACTACTGGTGCCATCCATCAAGCAGCAGGGCGGCAAATTCCTTACCGGCGCCACTATTCCTTACGACAGGTGCTGGTGACTTAATCCTTAGTTGCCACTCGATGCTGCGGCACTGCGGCGGCGGCGGCGGCGGCGGCGCGCGGATCGGCGATACGGCACCCTTATGCCGCAGCATACAGTAGTTGCTGGGGGTCAAGCGCTAGAGGTCATCAAGTGCTAGGGCAGCTTCGGCCGATGTCCCGGGGCGAACTTTTAGTACAGTAATCCTTAGTTGCTACCGGTGCAGGGGAAATACAGGGAGCTGTACGACACCTGGACCTGGACCTGTACGACAGAGCGCCCTCATCGGATGCGAGGTGAAGTTCGCAAGAGGCTTCGGTGATGAGACGCGAGGCTTTGGCACTTTTTCCACGCCCCCTGCCCTTTTTTTTCCCCCCGCCCCCGGGACAGGACTGGCACCAGTGAAACCCTAGCAATCCAGTTACGTAAAAGGTTTGCCGGTATTTCGGGTACAAGTACTCGTAATCCGGAAAGAAGACCTAGGCGAGCTGGGACCAGCCCGCCTATCCGCGCGTTGGCCCATTTTTCAGGCCCTCATTCGATTCGTGACGTACCCCGGTACTGAATCACTGCGTCTTTGTTACGAGATGAGACAGTACCGGTTTAGGGTTTTAGTACGTGAGTTTAGTTTAGTATGAGAAAGTACGAATGTGCAGTGACGACTAAGCTCTCACGGCCCGGCCGGTCTCGAGCCGCCGACTTACATACTCGTAGTCACTCGCTCTACCACTGAGCGCCCGAGTCAGCATAAGTTCCCGGGTCTGATGGTCGGATCGACCATGGAACTCATACAAACGAGGGGTTGTATGCCCCCGACAGGACCGGCAAGTGATGAAATCACCCGCGGCACCCTGCTGCCACAGCATGATGACATGAGTCATCGCGACTGTGGCTATGTATAAATATAAAAACACCCCTCCACGTAAGTATGGGGTTTGCGAATTTGATCCACGTGCCCATGCGCGGCTGCACTGAGGCCGTGCGCGCGTGCATGCGGGTTACTCAGGGTCGTACGGCTGGGGGGAAATGCCGCGATAGCGCGATACACCCCATATTGCCACGCGGGGGCCGTTGCCGTCAACGCTTTCATTCATGCAACAACAGCGCTTATGGCGCTGGCGCTTCAAAACCACAAATTGCGCCACTCGTGTGCACAAATAGGCATGGGGCACCACAGCCCCCGTACTCATACCACATCACCCTTGGTATGATCATTATCCACCATACACGTAGGGCATTGAACTTAGGTCATTCACGACATGGACCAAGCCCTACGTGTCGATGACGATGGTTTATGGCCCAAATCATGGACAAAATGCGGTTGTGATCGATGCACGCGCAGGCGGGAGAGGGTTCTCGCGCCTTCCTTGCCATAGGCCAAAGCTTTTCTACAGTAGTGCATGGCCGCATGCTCATAGCGCGCCATGGTGAGCCCAGTGGGGCGGCAATGGCGTGCACCTTAATGCGTCGATGATGGTGGAAATAATGTTGTGACAGTGGGGATCCGGCATGGCGGCCGTGGGCATCGCTCAAGGGGGGTATGTGCCAAGTATGAGTAGTCCGTGCACAAGTACATATAACACACTGTCTCACCAGCGTGTATCAGGTTTTGAGGTCCCCTTGGCGTAAAGTTTCACGCCAACATGCTGACCACACGCTGACACGGACGTCAGATTTCGACATATTATTTCAAAAAATCGAAAAGCGCCTAAATGGCCTCGGACGACCGTGTTGCAGGTGTGAAATTTGTAGCCCTGCTCGCATAGTTGTATTGGCATTTACATGAAATTTTCTGACGTTTCCTCGCAACGCACTGAGCGATACCGTGAGTTGGAGAGCTGCACCACAAGGCGGCACCGCAGTGGCGATGGTATCACGCCGCATAGTGCACGGGCGCACGCCACTATGGCCCCACCCCAAGGCAAAAATACCTTAGACTCTTCGCTGACATGTTTCCTCGCCCACCCATGGCCATCCCGCCATGCAATGGTCTATGCATGCGCGGCGGGACGTGCGGGGCACCAACCCCCGTTGTTGTGGGAGTATTGGAAACGCTCAGTGTGGCGCAAGCGCCACTCGTGTAGGGCACTTGTTAGGGCCAAAGGGGATGCTTACACCCTATGGTGGTAAAAGCCGAGCATAATTGTGCAATATTCTAGGATTTCAGGTCATAAAACATAGATTCAGCTGCCCTACTATTCGTAAGCTCGTACTCGGCGACAAAGGGGCATGGGACTTCTAAGGAGGGGTGTAGTAGTAGCGACCAAATCCCATATCTAATGTAAGCATTGCCGCTAAATCCGTGTTCATTGTTACCCATACTCGTGCGAATTGCAAAAAGGCTAGCGACAAATGCGCAGCACCGCAACAAATGCGCAGCCTAAAAGATCATCACGCACCGCTTAAAAGAAGCCCGCATCCCGCAAGAGGCGGGAGGGGTGAGTTATGCGCGCCCGGTTAAGAGTCATGGCCACGTTGGCACGTGTGTGAGGGCGATCCACGGACGCGCTATTGTGCAATTTCGGCAACGGGGTGGTAAACGAACATGCGCCGCCGCCGGATGAGGCAGCGAGCACGCTCTCGAGCCGCCACCAAGCTCTGGAATATTCCGAGGACATCTCTTCCGAGAGAGGCTCCCGGTGAGCCCGGGTGGTGGACCGAGACACCGAGTGCCCCGCGATGAGAGGGCGCCCCGATCCGCGGCCAAGCGTGTGACATCACGCACCGTGCGGCACACCCCCTTGCTCACCTCAGCCAAGGTGTCACTAAATACCATGCCCGTGTACTCCGACTACATGTACAAGATGTCATGAAGTGGGCCCTTATTCTGCTGCCTAGGCTCCGTGTTGTGCCACGCCGCAACCCGCACCGCCAACCCCGGTTGCATATATACCGCCCAACGAAGCATGCATGGTGTTGCGTTGAATCCGATCCACCACCGTGGCCCATGGCATTCCGGAGTGGTTCTTCACGCCGTGCCGCATGGTCTTGAACTCCAGCTGCACCGGCTTCGTTCAATCTCCGGGAATCATAGATCCCGGTCACGACGTTGAAAGCCGGGAAGGAGAGCTCTGCGTCCGGCACCAGGCCCTTGAGTTCATCCCTGGGTACGGTGTTGCTGAGAGCCACTGCATGCATCAAGAAGTCATTCTACTCCCGGCGAATAGCGATGCCCGGATCGTGCACACAATTAGAAAGGCGTCCGCGATAGGTACCGGCACATGGGGTGTCGCGACTATATATCGCCGGCCCGGTGTTTATAATGTTCTACACGGTGTCACGCTTCCTGATACGCTTCCTCGTACCGCGTTGACCACCATGTGTACAAGGCTATACAAGTATTTTACGTAACCGGCATGACCCGCCATGATGTTCATATCTGTGATCTGGGGTCTCATATTATGCGATGGGGATGTCACTCGGCGACCTGCTACTTTGAATCGTCTCGACGAGAGCTTTCCAACGATATATGGGTCTATAGGGAGATTTCTACCGGAACATCCTCAACTCCGACCACGGCCGGATCATCCGCCGCCCGCCGCGCACGACGCCTCGCAAGCGGCAACGCGACGGCACCACCGGTATGGACTCCCGTGCTAGCGAGCTTCTCGCGAGCGCTCTTGCTCGTGGGAAACCACCGAACACGAACATGGGGAAGGGTCGTAATTACAATGTCAAAAATGTGTGCGGCATTTGCGCGCATGGCAAGCAGCCCGGCGAAGACCACTTCGCGTCGTAGCTAACGCCGATTTCAAATGCACCGACGGCATGTGGTACCTGCGCTACGGACCGGGCAAGTACCAGTGCCCCTTCGCCACCTCCAACCGGGATCCTCTTAGTGGGCATGTCTTAGGTGCATGCGAAGCCTTACTGAGTCGACACCTGGCTCGCCCACCTACCACGCCAAGTATGCGCACGCTGGCAAGGAGGCCGCCCGATCACGCGACAGCCGCTCTTCGTCTCCTCCGTATATGTCCAGCACGCGCTCGCATACCTCGGCTCTCTTTACAGCGCTCGAGAAACGCAAAGCCCTCGTCGATGCGTTGCGTGCAGAAAATGCGGCCCTAGATGGGGAGGTGCTTCGCCAACGGGCAGAAGAAGGGCGAGCTGCTGACGGGACTCAGCTTGCTTGTGTAGTGGGCTCAGCTCCGCCTGTCGGCGGCCCGCGACTGCATGCGTCGGTTTTGACCGCGCCCGCTGCGGCATCGGCGACAATCTCTACCAGCGCCCATGCTGCTATACGAGTTTCGGGCAGGGGAGCATGTGTCATGCGCATGCATGCGCGTGTCGTCCAGCATTCCTCTACCGATTATCGCAGTTGACGCCAGGCCAATAACGGCTGGTCGACGTGCGCTCCGCACAGGTAGCGCCAATATCGTTCACCCCACGTGCGACCCCCACGGCTTTCTCCGCTTTCTTATTGGTCACACCAGTCTTCATCGATCGACCCGCCCCGCAAACAGCGCGGTCGCCGGTCGCGCCCCCTCCTTTGTATGCTCTACGCATGGCGGCACCGAGGACGAGAGGCGGGCATGCGCCATGCATGGCCATGGTTACATGTGCACAGATAGCGCGGCGCTGCATTCATCCGCTCTAGCCACAACAGTTACAAGGGCTCTTAGCAGCTTAACACTACGGACCACTATCACGCTTGCCTACTCCAGGCTGGGGCATTCAAGCACATTCTTGCGTCGTCCCGCAGCCACACCTACTGCCACCGCGGAGCAGCACCCCCTCACGGTGCATGAAATCGCGGAAGTACCAGACCTGCCTCGCGTGCAGACAGCGGCGCACTCTTGCTCATGCGCCCGTTGCCGCCGTTAGCATGCCCTTGGACTCTAGCGCCGGCGCCAATGTCACATGTACCAAGTGCACGCAAGTTACGCGCCTTGAGAGTACATGTGTATGATATGTGTGGGCGGCGACGTGTTATAAGTTTCTGATCACCGCTCAACCCCGACGCGCCCTGGATCAAGTGCGAGGGCCACCTCCGGCCACCTATTGTCCTTCTGGGGTTCATGGACTACGTTGCCAACGCTAGGCAGGTGGTGTACAACGTAATCGGGACCATGGTCTCGCAACACCCGCTCCACTTGTATATATGCCCCAAGAGGGCAGGTATGCATGGGTGTTGGCTGTGGGCCCTTAGGTGCGTGGGTGTATGTGTCGTGCGTGTGCGGGGCTTCTTTGAGCGGCGCATGGTGCGCCCAGCCCCCCGTTTTTGGCATGTAGGCCGCAGCCCGTACGGCCGCGCTGAAACCGCTGCAGATTCGGCTACCGCGTGCATGCACCGGCCCGGCGCACTGGGCATCAACCGCCATGCATGACCGCCCCGCAGGGCACTCCCCATGAGCGCCACTGACCGCTGACATGTGACACAAAACATCATGCATGGGTGTTAGGTATGAGCATGTACTTGGGGCGTTGGTGCTTGTGTGGTATGTGTGTGCGCATGTCTGGACTCAGGCTGAACAACGCATGATGTGTTAAGTCGCGTGTGCGGTGCCGTGCAGATACATGCAGCGGCATGTCTGGCTATAGTGCGTGCTGCATCTCGCTCGCTCAGCTCACGGAGGACGAGCCCCATGACCCCGAGGCGCCGGAGCAGATGGCACGCCACCAGCAGCGCGCGCTCAAGCGCGACTCGGCGCAACGTATAGCGCTGGTGGCGGCCGGAATCGGCTACGAGTAGCAGCGTAGCTTCCCAGCAAGCCGGCGCACATCAAGTTCTCACCCCCCCCCCTCTGCCGCACCCACCGGTGCCTGTAATCTCCCATTTCACCCTCCTTCACCCGTCGCTAGTGCGATGTGATGCATGGCACTCGCATGATGGCGAGGCTAAAAGGGCCAGTGCAAAGAGGTAGGGGCTGGTGCCGAGGCATGCACGGGCGGGGCTCGCTTGGTGGGTGCACCCACCAAGGTGGGGCACATGCCTGGGAATGGGAGAGGGGGGGAGTTTGGGGGGGGGGGGGGGGGGGGGGGGCATATGGTGACATGATGTCACCCGAGGCAGTGCCAATAACCATGAAAGTGTGTGTGTGTGTAAAGGGGGGGGGGGGGGTTACAAGATGCTAGGGCAATGCTGCCGCCTATCCAAACTAGTGACTGCACTTGGAGGGGGGGGGGGGGTCGAGATGTTGAGAGCAGATAGAGGGCACCCGGGGGCAGGGAAAGAGGGAGCTGGGCCGGTGATTGGGGAAGAGCAGGGACTCGCCTAATGCCTAGCCTGCCATCATATCATATAGTGCGCAATCTCTCTACACTCATATTTAAACATATAACTAGCAGCTCAGCTATAGTCCCCTCTCTCCGCGTTCGGCGTACGCTGGAGCTTGGGTATACACGTCCACTACCCGCCGGGATGAGAAAGTGGTGTTGATCGTGTTTGTGGAAGAGAGGGGGGGGGGGGGGGGGGGAGAGAGAGCTGCCAATCGCTGACAAGCTGGTGCGTTACATCGGGGCAGGTGCGGGGCAGACAAACGGGGCTCGCTTTAGAACGTTGTCCAGTGCCTATGCTGCTCCGCCGCCTCCTCCGCACGCCGCCTCTCCGGGCTCACCAGCACGGCCTCCTCAGTCGTCATGCGGTCCTGACTCCCGCGGGCCGCCGGCGAGGAGGCGCGTGAGCATGAACGCCGAGGCGCTGGATCTTGGCGGTCAACGCCTCGCGCTCAGTTGCGTCGCTGCGCGAGGTGCCCGCCCGTTCGCTTGTGCCGCCGCAGTGCCCGAGGGCATGCGTGCTGCCGCCCCGCCGCATGTATCTACACCCGTCGCGCCCGCCGCCACCACCCGTGCCACTCGCCCCGCTGCCGTTGCCGGCGCCCTCTTCTCCTGCGTCGGCATGGCTGCGCTGCCGGTAGTCGTGGTGTCGCGGCCGGTAGGTGCGTTATGCTGGCAGTACCCTGTGATGCAAGCCGGCATGTTGCATCGGCGCGCGGCCGCGCGCATAAAAAACACAGGTAATAGCGATTTCCGTGCGGTGTGCCGATGAAACCCGTGCCCAATTTCGACGAACGTTGCCCTCGCTGCAATTCTGCATGATGGACACCCGAGTCACTGCGCCACCCGCCCCCCGCCACGCCTCAACCGCGCAAGTTTTTCTATAACTTCAACGTCGCTTGTGATGAGGTGATGCGTGCCCCCCCCCCCTTTTCGTTGGCCCCACTCGATAGCATTGTCAACGCATAGCGTAATTGACTTATCGTCTGCCCCCACTTGACAACATTGTCAGCGCACAGCCTAATTGACTGATTGTTGCAGTTGCACACAACACGCGGCGGGTGATGAAGCCATTCTTTTGGGATGAGGAATGGGCTATGCGCGGAGGCACATGCAGAGACCAATCCCTCAATGAGTTTTGGAACTCCGAAGCATGCAAGCCCGTGAATGCTTTCACTAACCATACCATTCCTTGAGACGTGTCTGTGTGCGTGCTTGCCCGCCGGATCAAGATGGTGGTGGAGCAGGTGGCCGGACCAAGCTGCTGGGACAGAAGAAGTGACAAGAGTAGCAACGCGGGGCTGAGCCTAGGCGCGGCCGAGCGCGCTGCGTGCCGGTAATAGTGATACTCGCACTGTAGAATGAGAGTGCGCTAATAAAAAGAAAGTGCGCTAATCGAATCACTAAGTATCGTATTAGCGCGCGGCGCGCGCGATCTAATCATCAGCCATCACCCATCAACATTCTTCAAGTATGTTGTAATACAAGTCGTCCAGCTCCGGAACGGCCTGTCATAGTGCATACTCCAACATGCCCCCTCGAGGAAACACCGGGGCTCCGAGAAACGGAACCCGTGTATCGTCGCTAAGTTCGGAGTGTTCTTGACAGGTCACGAGCCCATAGCCGACCGGGCATGCATTGCGAGGGCCAGGCGGGGGAGGGGTTTCGTCATCATGTCTGCCGTGTTGAGGTCCGTCGCGATGTATTGAACCCTGACTGTGCATGCCTCGACGTGATCTTTCACAAAAGGCCAACGCACGTCTACGTGTTTGATGCGCTCACTGATGATGGCGTTGGTCGCGTAGCTGATGGCGCCCTGATTGTCCTCCATCATCAAAAGCGGCTGGACGTCGGAGTCAAGTATCTCGGAGACGAGCATTTTGAGATGAATACCGTCCTTGACAGCCGGTGCCAGTGCCACTGTCTCAGCGTCGACGGTTGACTGTGCGATACCACCCCCCGGGTCCTGCGTCGTTGTTGGCATCAGTGCCGATTTGTAGCTGCACGCACCGTAGTCGCCGAGGTGGAAAACGTACCCGCCACGCGAGCGACGTTGTCGGAGGTCTGATGCGAAGTCGGCGTCCGCGTCTCCTACCAAACGCAGTCTGTCGGCTGACTTCGCGCCGAGGGTGATGCCGGAGTGCACAGTACCTTTGAGATACCGAAGCACTCGCTTCATGGCCGTCATCAATGTGCATGGTGCGAGGCTGCTTCTGCACGCTGCCGAGCACGCTGAGCGCCGTGGTGATGTCTGGCCGAGTGCATGTGCTGACATATTGCAAGCAGCCCAGAAATTGCACAAATCGGGAGCGTTTCTCGTCGTCGAGCAGAGGGGATGCGCTGACTGTGGCAGTGAAGTGTTTGCATAAGTCCGCAACCATGGGTACGTCCGCCGATTTGCAGTCAGACATGCCCAAGCGATCGAGAATCTCGGCGATGTAGGCTGTCTGCGTGAGCGTGACGCGATGGTTCGGTCGATCGTTGTCGATAGACATACCAATATAAACCCATGGTTGTCCTGACGCTTCACCTTGAAACGAGCGCTCAAACAAGCTTCGAATTCATCTAGCCAGGGGTCGTCATTGCCGAGTGGCATGTCGTCAAAGTAAACGCCGAGTATCGCAAAGATGCCAGGTTCACGATACACGAACACGCAGGGGAAAAAGGGCGATTATTGAGTCAAAATGGGCACATTTCTGGACTCAAAATTGCACCCCCCTTAACTCAATATTGTACCCCTTTTGGGGGGTGCAAGTTTGAGTTACGCCTAACACTGTAAGAATGTACTGTGAAACTGGCCTTTGACACATTCCTTTTCTTGCCAACACTGCACGAGGTACTATTCAGTGAAATGAACCTGCACTATGTAATACACGCCTGTCCACCGCCCTTTGACGAGATGCCTCGCTACCCTTCCATGCTTACCGTTTTTTCTGGCCTCGAATGCTACGCCGCCACTGTGCTTCCCACTCATCTACCCCTCGCAAGCTCCCTCGCGCTTTTATTCTTTGAGGCATGTTAACACTTCTCGGTGCACAAAAGCATGGCAGACCGTCCTGGCAGAGCAAAACGCACATCTGCCCGCTTGCAGAGTCCTGTGCGTGGCGGGGACATCTGCGGCTGCAGTTGGCTTTGACCCAACGAGCAGGGCTCTCGACACACGGCTAGTGACCCCCATGGCGCAAGATTCTCCGCAGATGCACTTGCGTTCCGGCAGGAGGGCGTCTCAGGCGCCAATACCCACAACTCAGCCCATGAGGCCCCTGCAGCCGGGCGGTGGGCAACATGGAAGCGGACCGCTATGGCCCGGGGCCGGAGATTCGCAGCCTTCGCCTCACCGCGAGCCTCAGCCCGACCCCCCAAGCCTGAAGGTGTGCCATCTTTGGACCCTCTCCCAGGAGCGACTCCAACGGTACGCGGACTCGAATCTTCGCTCGCATCTCTCATCCGGGCGCCGTGGGCTGCGTTAAGCGCACCTCGCCGTCGCGCATCTCGACATGAGTGGTGACACCCGCCCCGTTTCCCACCCGTTTCGTGTTTTCGTCCTTGTCTGCCAACGACCTCTAACACCTCATGCACGATCCGCAATACCCGATGACCTCAGACTGCAGGGGAGGGGCAGGGACGAGAGCACGGTGAACATGCGGGCCTTCTTGGCCTCTGAAGACCACCGGCTTGTGTACAACGATCTGCGGGGGATTTGCATCGAGTATGTCCAAGAAGCTCACAGGCAGATGCGAATCTCGTCCCCTGGTAACTGGCCCGGCAAAAGCCTTCGTCATGGCAGACCCGGACTACGGCTCGGGTCCTGCCAATGTCGACGGCGTGGCGGGGGGGGGGGGGGGGGGGGGGAGGGGGGCTGCTCCTCATCATCTATCTCAATTGCTGCGCGCCACTCACTGCCGTCAGGAGGGGGCGAGATGTGACAATTGTCGACGCCTTGAAGTTGGTCGTCGGACGAGATTCGGCGTCTTTCAGGGCGCATTTCTCGGAGCACCTCGGCAAGCAACGTGGGTTCGTGCATGCGAGACAGCGAGAGCCATGGCGGCGGCAAGAGATGCGGCACTGGAACCCGGAGGCCCACATTGGGGACGACGGGTACGTCCTCCCGGACGTCAAAGCAGCGGTGGCTGAGGCCACCGCTGGCACGACTGACGAGCAAGAGATGCGGAGGGTGGAGAGAATTTAAAGGTAGAGGGTGGGGTTACCCGCATCTCCGAAGTGGGGGCATATGAACGCTCGCATCTCTCGCGTACAAACCTGTGTACTGTCGCTCCTAGCTCTTGTAACGCTGCCATGTGCAAGGATCCCTTTGTCGTTGTCACGTCGCCTTGGTTCACTCACCTGAATTTGCTCCTACCGCTGTTGGCGGCCTACAAGGCGGAAATCTATCGCGTGCAGATTCCGAGCACCTACTTGACGCAAGGGCCCCTCCCGCGAATGAACTACCTCTACAGTCTGTTGAAAGCGGGTCGTACACTTCTTATCGCGTCAACGCACCCAAGAAACCCCGACACCAACAGACGCGCCTTGTGGTTGGTCGTCGGACGAGATTCGGCGACTTTAAGGGCGCATCTCTCGGAGCACCTCGGCAAGCAACGTGGGTTCGTGTATGCGAGACAGCGAGAACCATGACGGCGGCGAAAGAGATGCGGCACTGGAACCCGAAGGCCCACATTGGGGACGACGGGTACGTCCTCGCGGACGTCAAAGCAGCAAGAGATGCGGAGGGTGGAGAGATCGAATTGACCGTAAAGGGTGGGATTACCCGCATCTCCGAAGTGGGGGCATATGAACGCCCGCATCTCTCGTGTACAAACCCGTGCACTGTCTCCCCTAGCTCTTGTAACGCTGCCCTAGGCAAGGAGCCCTTTGTCGTTGTCATGTCGCCTTGGTTCACTCACCTGAATTTGCTCCTATAGCTGCTGGCGGCCTCCAAGGCGGAAATCTATCGCGTGCAAATTCCGAGCACCTACTTGACGCAAGGGCCCGCCCTCCCGCGAATGGACTACCTCCACAGTCTGTTGACACCGGGTCGTGCACTTTTCATCGCGTCAAAGCACCCAAGAAACCCCGACACCAACGGACGCGCCTTGTGGTTGGTCGTCGGAAGATATTCGGCGACTTTAAGGGCGCATCTCTCGGAGCATCTCGGCAAGCAACGTGGGTTCGTGTATGGTCCGTGACAAGGGATTCATGCAGCTTGAAACTCGCTGCCATATATACTCCCTGGGCAATACCTCATTAATCATAATCAGCGATCATAACAAATCATTCTCGACCGCAGATAAGAGTTTGAATCGTCTCCTGTCCGTCGATTTCACAAACCGCACTTCCTTTGCTAGCGCGGCCGGGGCAGCGGGGCGCCAACGCGCGGCGGCCGGCGCAGCGCGGCGCCAACGCGCGGCGGCTGGCGCAGCGCGGCGCCAACGCGCGGGGGCCGGCGCAGCGGGGGGCCAACGCGCGGCGGCCGGCGCAGCGCGGCGCCAACGCGCGGCGGCCGGCGCATGTTGGTGATTCATGCAACCCCGCATACTAAATGGGTTGCAGCCATCTAGGCAATCAAAGCATGCTTAAAGGCAGCATCTGCGGTGCAGCGCTGCAGCAATCTGCGGCGTGCCGCCAGCAAATATCAGGTCTTAGCCCTACTGTCTTGCAGTCCGTATAGTATCGTCAAGCCGGTGCGTGTTCACATCCCTTCAATGCCATGCAACCCCGCATACTAAATGGTTTGCAGCCATCTAGGCAATTAAAGCATGCCTTAAGGCAGCATCTGCGGTGCAGCGCTGCAGCAATCTACAGTGTGCCGCCAGCAAATATCAGGCATTAGCCGTACTGCCTTGCAAACTGCATAGTATCGTCAAGCCGGTGCGTGTTCACATCCCTTTCATGCAATGCAGCCCCGCATACTAATAAATGGGTTGCAGCTATCTAGGCAAATGGTTGCAGCAATCTGAGGCGTGCCGCCAGCAAATATCAGGTATTAGCCGTACTGCCTTGCAATCTGTATGGTATCCTCAAGCTGATGCGTGTTCACATCCCTTCAATGCCATGCAACCCCGCATACTAAATGGTTTGCAGCCATCCAGGCAATTAAAGCATGCCTTAAGGCAGCATCTGCGGTGCAGCGCTGCAGCAATCTACGGTGTGCCGCCAGCAAATATCAGGTATTAGCCGTACTGCCTTGCAATCTGTATAGTATCGTCAAGCCGATGCGTGTTCACATCCCTTCTATGCCATGCAACCCCGCATACTAAATGGTTTGCAGCCATCTAGGCAATCAAAGCATGCCTAAAGGCAGCATCTGCGGTGCAGCGCTGCAGCAATCTGCGGTGTGCCGCGAGCAAATATCAGGCATTAGTGGTATTGCCTTGCAATATGTATAGTATGGTAAAGCATATGGGCCATTAAATCCCCTTTTTGTCATATAAATCCTTATACTGGAAGGTTGCCGAGCCAGCTCTTTACCTCCCACCGTCTTGGTCGACGATCGCTACTACCAGGTCGTAGCGGCGCCGCGTCACACTGGCGGGTCCTCCAAGCCCGCATCTCAACCACCGCCACCGGGGTCCGGCGGAGATGGCTCCCAAAACGGCGCTGCAGCATGTCTCGTGATAGAGCTTCGAGCAGCTCCGCCCCTCCCCCGAGCAGGTTTGGTCCCTCGGAGACTGCCAAGCCGCCGAGTGAGCCTCAACCTTCGAGTGCGACGAAGCGCTCGCACGGTGCGTTGAGCACGGGAGGCAAGAGCAGCTTGTCGCCCAATAAGCTGCGCAAGAAGCATTCCAAGAAGCGCGGGCCGAGTCCTCCTTCAAGACGGCGATAGAGTTGGAGGACGACGACCCCTTCCAGGCGCCTAAGCCGAAACGCGAAGCCACGTCAAGCCGTCAGGCGCCTTCGGGTGCCGCTGGTGGGAGTCGCAGGGCCACATCTTCCGGTGGCGGTGCCGCATATCCGCCTCCCCGACCCGCATCTCCGCCTATGGAGGCAAGAGCAGCAGCAGCTTGTCGCCCAATAAGCTGCGCAAGAAGCATTCCAAGAAGCGCGGGCCGAGTCCTCCTTCAAGACGGCGATAGAGTTGGAGGACGACGACCCCTTCCAGGCGCCTAAGCCGAAACGCGAAGCCACGTCAAGCCGTCAGGCGCCTTCGGGTGCCGCTGGTGGGAGTCGCAGGGCCACATCTTCCGGTGGCGGTGCCGCATCTCCGCCTCCCCGACCCGCATCTCCGCCTATGGAGGCAAGAGCAGCAGCAGCTTGTCGCCCATCAAGCTGCGCAAGAAGCATTCCAAGAAACGTGGGCCGACTCCTCCTTTAAGATGGCGAAAGTGTTGGAGGACGACGACCCCTTCCAGGCGCCTAAGCCGAAACGCGAAGCCACGTCAAGCCGCCAGGCGCCTTCGGGTGCCGCTGGTGGGAGTCGCAGGGCCACATCTTCCGGTGGCGGTGCCGCATCTCCGCCTCCCCGACCCGCATCTCCGCCTAAGGAGCCCTCATCTCTAGACGCGAAGCCCGCACCGCCGCCTGCGCCGACATTTCGCCCCAACGCCGCGTCGTTGTCAGCAGGGTTCAGAGGTAGCATCTCGTTGCGACGAACACAATCTCTGAGGTCGGCGATAGACTCGCAGGCCCGGGGCGTCTTCTCTGCGCGAGTGAGGCTCGATTTCCAGGCTCGAAACGCCAGTCGCCACGCCCTCGCGTCCGCAATCTTCCAAGGTAAGGCGGATAGTACTTTACGCGACTGAGGGCGCGAAGAGGACACGCCGATGTGTCATTTTTAGTACTCTCGTATAGTATTGCATTGCACCTGAAATGTGACCGAAAAAAGGGTACATATCCCAGCCTAAGCGATCACGTGGGGGGCACATTTTTGAGTCCAGGAATTGGACCGTTTTGACTCAAAAATGTGCCATGTACCAACACGCAGGGGTCGGCGCGACAGCGAGTCCAACTTTCGTTGATGAGCCATTTGGACAAAAAGTTCTGCCCAGTACCGGCCGGACTTGCGGAGGCCGTGGAGGCACTTGAAGAGTCGATACACGCGACCGGTGCCGTCGTCGAAACCCTCGAGTTGACGCGCTCGTTGTCCATGAAAGGAGCGTTGGGGTAGGCGGCTGGGGCGTCGAGCTGTCGAAAGTGAAGTTGCATAGCTGCTACGATAGTGAAGAGAACCCGCATGCTGGAAATGCGAATGACTGGCGCGTAGGTCTGATTCTTTGTGCCCCTCTTGGCTTGGTGATTGCCGCAGACCACAGCCTTGGACTTGGCCTTATCCAGAGTACCATCAGGAGCAGCCTTGGCCTTGAAATCTCATTGGCCAGGGAGGATGTTGGCACCCGGGGGAGGGTACACCCGTTCCCATGTATGATTAGCCACCATGCCATCCCATTCTGTCTCGATGGAGGGTTCCCACACAGGGCGGAAAGCGGGACTCATGGCATGCTTGTCTGTTCGCGGGGTGGGCACATCCACTGCACTGAGCAGAGCGACTGGTACAGCTGAAGGTGGGGACGAATAAGGAGGATAGATGGCGTAGTCGATGGCGAAGTCGTCGGCATGGCTGTCCAAATAACATACACTATCTGATGGTGCTTGTGCAATCATGGCGAATCTGGCAGGTGGGCGACGGACTCTAGTTTGATGAGCCTCCGCTTCGAAGCTCAGCTGACCAGGTGTGTCCACTGGCAGTGTGTTGCCAACATCATCCTGAGCCGGTGCATCGGACTGATGGCAAGTTGATTATCTGTTTCGATGCATGTCACACAGGTCATCAACATCTGCCTCAAGCACTATGGAGTTGTCAATGTTGGGATCGGCGATGAAGCCGCTCTCAATCTCGATGAACCGCAGATGGATGCTCACAGTGATGCGTCCGGTGGCTGGGTTCACAACGAGATAGCCACGTGAGGTGCCAGAGTAGCCCACAAGAACGCCTTCCCATGCTTTGGCATCAAGTTTTCTGCGAGTTCCATCAGGGACCGTGACAAAGACCTTACAACCGAATACTCTGGCTTCGTCAATTTGTGTGTCCTCTGCGCCGCATGTTAACACTATGTATGGAACCTCTCGCTGATCAGAGCTGCCCGACGCTAGTACCGCACGACCACAGCGTACGGCGCGCCCCGCGCGACCCGATTTTTTATTACCTCGTATACCGTACAGCCGGCCGCGCAAAACACTGCCGCCGCGCCGCAACGTCGGCACTACTCACCCGGGCATCAGCAGCCCACAAAAACCTACCGCCCACCCGTCTCCCGGGCCATCTGAGGCAGCCACCACCCCGCCACGCCCACCCAGGGCCTCTAAATGCCCGTTGACGGCGGTCGTACGGTCGGAGGTGTCCCACTCAGGTGTGCCATCCCGCCTTCCCTGCGCGAATTGCCGTTGTTGCTGCGTCATCGCTCACTCGGCACCCACTCTACCACTCACGCGAAAGTACAAGCCGTAGGCATAGCACCCGCTCGGCGCATGTAAACGGTCCCGAACCGTTGGTATATGTGTTGTGCATGGGCCCATGCGCGGTGCGGTGGTGTCGTGCCGTCTGCATCCTGCAGCAGCGCTTCGTCTGTCGGGGTTTTAACCGTGATTGTGCCGCACTGTTGCAGATATGGGCAGCCGCGGCTCGTGCTGCCTCATTTGTCTACATGAGCAGCACGAGCAAGATGCACCGACCGACCCCACCGCACCCTGCGTCCGCTGCGAGGGCATCCTGAGGCCACCCGTGGCCCTTCTGAGCTACTACGACTTCACTGCTGCGAGTCGGCAGGCGCTCTTCGACGTCCTTGGGACAAAGAGCCGAGCCAACCCCAACTCACCCGGAGCTGTTGAGGGCGCGTCGATGGTGACGGTTTCCGTCAACTACCCTCTCCCGCTCTTGAAGCTGCAGCTAGCGCACGTGATGGAGAAGGTCCGGGCTGTCCAAGCCAAGCGTTTGGCGGACTTGGGGCGTGGGGCAGCGGAGTTGTTCAACCAGGAGCATTGTCGCGTGATGTGGTGCAAGATGGCGGAAAAGTATAGTTGGACTTTCCACACTTGGGACTTCCTCCGCTTCTTCCTGGACTTCCATGGCAACGTCAACGTCCCTGACGGCGAGCGTGCGTTTGAGAACGCCCGTCAGAAGTCCACGGACGACCTGCACCTCATTGGCCTGCCCATGACGCTCACTATGGAGGTCATTGAGGTGGGGAGCAAAGAGACGTCTGGTGCCATCCACAAGCTTTCGTTCCGGTTCAGCACATTTGCCATCACAGCCGCTCCGGATGAGGATGGCCATGTCAACCTGCGGATGTCGGCCATGCATCCGTCTGACCTGACAGATGCTGGCATCGACAAGATGCTGGTGCTAAGATGCTGGCTGCACAATCGGCTGCCGCATGCAGGGAACGGCCCGGCGCGCTGGGCATCAACCGCCATGACCGTCCCGCAGGGCACTCCCCAGGATCACCGCCGATCGCCGACCGGGCGCTGGCCTGCCACGAGCGCCTGACGAAGGTGAGCTGGCCGCCTGCCCTTCGGTTGCTGAGGGGGAGGGGGTGTGGGCAATTACAATTACATCACGCCTTCGCGGTTTAACGCGAGCTCCCCCGTGGCAGCAATTAGTCTAGAGCTGCTCAGAAGGGTAGCCATGGGTGTTAGATATGAGCATGTAGGGGCGTCGGTGCTTGTGTGGTGTGTGTGCGGACTCAGGTTGAACAACACATGGTGTCTTGAATCGCGTATGCGGTGATGGGCACACGCAACGACATGTCTGGCTATAGTGCGTGCTGCATCAATTGCTTGCTTGCGCGACTCATGGAGGACAAGCTCTGGGAGCCCGAGGCACCACAGCAGATGGTGCGGCGCCAGCTGCGCGCGCTCAAGCGCGACTTGGCGCGGCGTTAGCTGCGGCCGGCATCGACTACGAATAGCAGCGCATCTTCCCAGCAAGCCAGCGCACATAAAGTTCTGACCCCCCTCCCCCCTCTGCCGTACCCACTGGTGCCTGTAATCTTCCCTGTCCTCTCCTTCCCCCATCACTAGTGTGATGCCTGGCAATTGCATGATGGCGAGGCTAAAGGGGCCAGTGTTAGGCTATAGAAGCTGGTGCCGAGGCACGCGCGGGGCTCGCTTGGTGGGTGCACCCACAAAGGCGGGTCACACGGCTGGGAATGGGAGAGGGGCGTTGAGGGCGGGTGGGGGGGGGGGGGGGCATATGGTGACATGCTGCCACCCGAGGTAGTGCCAACCATTAATGGGTGGGGGGGGGGGCATTTGGTAGTAATATGCCAAGGCAATGCTGGCGGCTATCGAAACTAGTGACTGCACTTGGATGGGGGGGGGGGGGGGGGGGCTAGGGATGCTGAGAGCAGCTAAAGGGCACCCGGAGGCGGGGCAAGAGGGAGCAGGGCCAATGATTGTGGAAGAGCGGGGACCCGCTTGCCTGCCATCGTATTATATATTGCACAATATATCTTGCTGCACTCATATCTCACATCACTAGCTTAGCTATAGTGACCCCCCCCCCCCTTTGCACCGCGTACGCACAAGCCTGGGTGTACGCATCAACTGCCCGCCGGGATGAGAAACTGGTATTTGTAGTGTGTCTGTGGGGGGGAGGGGGGGCGAAAGAGGTGCCAATTGCTGCCAAGCTGGTGCGTTACATTGGGGCAGGCGCTGAGCAGACGATTGGGGCTCGCTTCAGAGCACTGTCTAGTGCCTATGCGGCTGCGCCGCCTCCGCCGCATGCAGACTCTCCGGGCTCACCAGCACCGCCACCTCAATCATGCGGCCCTGCATCCCGCAGTCCGCCGCCGCCAGCCAGATCTGAGGTATCCAGAAGCCAGTGCTGGGGTTGTTGCGGCATGACCGCATAGTTTTCAGGGGCTGCCCTCCACAGCTTGTAATGCATCCCTTTCCGCCGATTCCGCCGTATGCGCTGTCTCGGCTCCTCACCGCTGTCGCTGTTGTCCCCGCCCTTCGCTGACTCGCTGCCAGACTCACCCCCCGCATCACAGTCCTCCTCGTCAGCACCGCGCTTGCGCTTTCTGACGTTGTACCGGTGCTGATACAGCTTCGACTGGGCATCGCGCGCTGCATTGTTGATCTGCTCCGCTGATATCACGGAAGCCGACAGCCGCGACCGCAGCTCAACCGTCTCGCGGTGTTGCACCGCTGCGGCCCTCAGCTCCTCACCCTCCTTGCGACCTTTGTGGTCAGCGCGTCCGCCATTGACACAGCGGTTGCCAACTGCGTCGCCGGGCGAGGCGCCCGTCCGCCAGGTTCAGCAGGCGGCAGCGGGGGTGGCATGCCGGCCGCGGCCCGCCGGCCGTGGCCCGCCCGCGGCCCGCCGGCATCGGCACTTGCGGCCGCCGAAGCCGCCGCCACCGCCCGTGCCTTCGCCTTGCGAGGTCTCTTACTCTCGTACGCCACTGTTGGCACTTCTGAGTGCTGGTGGGTGAGTTATGGTGGCGAAGTGGGTAGAAGTGTGTGACGTGCCGCATCGGCGCGCATAAAAAATACGGGTATTTACGATTTCCGTGCGCTGTGACGGTTCTTCAGCCAGAGCGCAGAGCTAATAGCTGTGGTCCAGTACTTGTTGGGTACTGATATGTCAGACATCATGATGGTTGCACTGTCTCTGATATGGTGCGCCGGGGTGGCTCGATCTTGCCATGCTGGTGGTAAACGGCTCAACCGCGGAGGTGATGGTGAGTGGAAGTGCTCGGAGCATCTTACAGTGGGAGCAGCGAGCCGGGCTCGAGCTGCGGGGACTGTGGACATGAAGAGAGTGAAAGCAGAGCGCCCGGCGGGCCGGGAGACAGGCACGCGCGCGCAAAGGCGCGCGGGACATGTGCCCGGCCGGTGCTAGGGTATCGGCCGGTGCTAGGGTATCGGGCAGATTCCAACAGCCCCCCTCAATTGTACACGGGGGTCATCTCCGCTTGACCGCAGTGTGCAATTGGAACAATATTCGGAATCTGGCGATAATACTACAGTACTGAACAGCAGCAGTAATTAATAGCGACTACTCTATACATCCTTGATAGCTTCCGGGCAACGCGCTTCCGCGTGCACTGCTCCATGCTGTACTGTCGCCCCACTGTGGAGCTGGCGAGCCGGAGCTGGCTGGTGATGAGGCCGCGAGGGCGTCATCCTCGTGCCCTGTGCGATGCCGGGCAGTGCGCTCCGCAAGATGCTTCTGGCAGCCTCTCCGCGAGCGGGGGGGCTGCTGAGCACGAGCTGCTGGTAGCCAACGCGCAGGCGGGGCGGCACGGGGCGGGCTGCTCGTAGCTGAGCTGCTGGCACCCAGTAGCAGTGCTGCCTCGCAGTTGCTAGCCCCATACGCGCGGTCGGCGAGTAGCCAGCACCACCACAATGGTCGTTCACTCCGTCGAAGGTGGCAGGCAGGACGTGATAGGCGGGACCTGGGTAGGTAGGCGCCTGGGCGGTTCGCGTGTGGTTCTCGCTGCGCCGATCTTGGATGGCTGGGAAACGACGCGCTCCGCTGAAACGCTCCACTGCGTTATCGCTGTCCGTGGTCCAAGGGTCCGCACAGCAGCTCCGCGACGGTCGTCCGGCGGTCCCTCCAGTAAGCAAAAGCCACCAGCGGGCTCGCAGGTCGTTTCGCCGTATGCCTCCGGTATTGCTAGTGGAACCACGACGTGTGACTGCCTGGCTCGACGCAAGGTGTGTTTTCGAATTCTATTTTTGAAGTTTGAATCTAAAAGCTAAGTACAGCAGTGGTTCGACAAAGTCCCGGGGACTTGTCTGTTGAGCGCAGCCCCGGAGGCTGGCTCTCTCGGGCCGGTAGGCGGAACCCCGATACGGTATGTTGAGCGCAGCCCCGGAGGCTGGCTCACTCGGGCCGGTAGGCGGAACCCCGATACGGTGTCGGGAGGGTTATGTACTGGCCCCGGAGGCTCAGCGTGCATCCCTCGCCCCTTGCGGGCTAGTTTTCGGCGCCCTTGTGGCAGCCGCCTCGGCCGTTTTTCGAACGACTCCGGACGTGCGCCGAACGCACGGACTTCTCCCTGTACCCCGCTCGCGCCCACGTGACGTGTGAGGGCCCATAACCTAAACGGCTCAACCGCGGAGGTGATGGTGAGTGGAAGTGCTCGGAGCATCTTACAGTGGGAGCAGCGAGCCGGGCTCGAGCTGCGGGGACTGTGGACATGAAGAGAGTGAAAGCAGAGCGCCCGGCGGGCCGGGAGACAGGCACGCGCGCGCAAAGGCGCGCGGGACATGTGCCCGGCCGGTGCTAGGGTATCGGCCGGTGCTAGGGTAGCGGGCAGATTCCAACAGGTGGTGGAAATACGGCGTTGTCCATTCGGGGCGTCCGCCCATGCCTCCTACCAGATCATGAATGGCATGTGTCTCAAAGATAGAGTCGCGGTCAATCTGATAGTAGTGGCATATGGCTGATCAAACTGAGCCCAATATTTGAGATAGTAGTGTTTGGTCTCATTGAGCATCGATCGCATTGCAGGGAGCACCTCAACTGCCTCGTTCGTGCGAAGATGACCGTGCCACTGGAAGCGAGACAGGTGACACACAACGCTGATTGTGTATTTGAAACCACCAGATGAGGTGCTGTGAATCGCCCCCAAAACGTCGACTGACATATGGCTGCAATATGTGTCTGACTAGCACGAGGAGCGCGATTGGCAGTTGCGGCGGTTGCTTTGTTCGGGAGGCTTGAGTGGCATTGGGTGTTCCTTACATCAGCGGGAAATGCAAGTACACCCAGCACGCCGTTGCCATGTTGTGCCTGCATGCTGCCCATGCCGGGGTGGCCTAGACGTTTATGCCATAGTACATCTGAGTCACGGGTTGATGCTGTCAGAAAGCGACCCCATCTGGTAGATCGTCATCAGTGTTTTATTCATGTGTCGAGTCCAGTAGATACAGTCCGATGTAGCTACTGTTGACATAGTCAACGTACCATAGTCAGCACCACCCGGGAAGTTGCAAGTGCCAAGCATGCGTTTTTGTATCCATGAGACACTGATCAGTCTGCCGATGCCTTGGGAGTTTGTGTCGAGTAGAGATGGACAATAGACTGCCGGCATAGTACATGCAGTGCCATCGGAAAGCACTACTGTCGGTATTGCGACTGTTCCGCTGCCTTCGACTGTCACACCGACACCCCCGAGTGCTTTACCGCTCGTCTCGGATCGAAATGCCACAAAGTCGCTCTTGTGCGTGGTGACCGTACGGGGTGTGCATGCGAGTCTACGACCCATGATGTGCTGAGTTTGGGAGCACCAATGAGTTGTGAGAAAACTGTCATAAGTGTTGGGGTTGTGCTTATCCCACACATGAACTTCTCCTTTTCCTCAGGCGTTAGTTCATCGCGGAGCTCCGACTCGTCGACAGGGTCGTTTGTGCTCACGACAGACTCGTCGAAAGTCGCGAGGGCGACGCCGGACTTTGACGGTCCGCCCGCTGGATACTTGAATTTCAGCGCCTTGATTTTGACGCGCTGATACTTGAGGATGTCTGAGTCGTTTGCTGTGCATTGAGTGGTCATGTATTTCTCCATGCCTGAGCCACATGTACCGAATGCAGCTGTCTTGCGGAGCGGGCGTCTATAACGCCGCTCTTGAGCAGTGATGAAGGCGTGACTGGAGGATGGAGCATGATTCGGCGACCATGTGACGAATGTGGCATGGCATCGCAGTTATGCGAAGACGAGCTGCTTCGAATCAGTCAGGTGGGAGCTGTGAGACGACTATAGCCTTGACTGTGCCATAACGTCCGTCCAAGTTGATGCCTCTCAGAGTAGTCGCGATGACCATCGTGTCATGCAGCCGGGCCTCGACCAATACTGCCGCGTTGTAGTCGGCGACAGCTCACCAACACTTAGCCTCGAGCCACTTAGTTAGTGGCTGCTTAGACTCGTCGTGCTCGCGTGTGACCTCGGCTAAAAGACTGACAGTGCGGTTCAGGTCTTGGCGATCGAGGCGGTGACAAAGGTTGTCCCACTACGCGAGAGCTCCCCGGTTTGTAGCTGGTGAGTCCCTGAGCAGTCGTAACTCGGCATTTCCATCAGCATGTCGCTGAGTCATTTTCACAAGTAGATTGTACGGATAGCCTTGGAGCGGCACGTCGATTGTTCGGTCTGTCGGATCGATCAAAACGAGCTTGTCACTCACCTCGGGCAGTGCCATGTTGAGGTAGGAAATGAGCGTGTCTTTCCATACGACAAAATCGTCCGGTCGAACGAGCTTCGTTGGGTCAAGCTTGACCGATTTGGTCACTTGTTCATACCCACGACAGATGGTCGCCTTCCAGACGGCACCCTGCAGAAGGTTGGCTGGGCTGACGGTCTGGCGACGATTCGGAGCACGATACGATTGTTGTATGTCCCACATATCCGAAAATTGCAGGTGGCGCTATAGGCGGAGCCCGAGCCGGAGGTGGCGCGGGGGTACGCTGTATGGCCCGCGGGTTACCAAGTAGTGCTTCCATCGTTTTGCGTTGTTCAGCTTGAAACAAACGCAGATCCTCTTGGAAAAGTTGTTGTCCGGCGACGAGATCGCGCTGACCCTCAGACAGCTGAGCATTGATGGCAAAAAGCTCATGGTAATGATGGTCTTGTCGACTGTCGAGCAGTGCCAGTCGAGCATATAGTTCGTTGTTGTAGGATTCATCATAGCCGGAGTCTTCCGTGTCGTCGGAGCCGCGTGCGAGTCCTTTGGCAGTCTCCAGGAGGCTTTGTCGAGTCGCCGGTATGACACGAGTCTCGGCGTGTTGTGCGTCGCTCGTTTCGAGGCCGGGAAACCCGGGATAAGGTGGGTCGGCCATAGTGCTGGTAGATCCAATGGAGGTGTTGTCGTTCAGGCCAACTGGCAGAGTATCCAACTGAAAGATGTGCTGTGTGCCACTCCCACACTTGTGAGTGCTTCGCAACCTTCCGGCTCCGGTACCTATAAGTGCGTCCGCGCCGCTGCTAACGACGCAGGCCCGACTGACCCTGTCGCCCGCTCCAATAGATCAGAGATCCCCCAAAAATTCCGGTCACCTCTGTGGAGGTTCAGCGACTCGAATTCGAGATAGTGATTGTTCGAGCTTCTTTGAAAACTAAGCTAAGCACAGTGGTCTTTCTAAAGTGTGTTTCTCTAGGCGGGTTTGCCGGAGGCAAGTATCGCTCGCTCGGAGCAGAGTCGATGACTCAAGTATTTTTGCACACGAGTGTGTGAGGGCCCATAACCTAAACATACCAGTCCCTGACAGAGACGTGTCTGTGTGTGTGCTTGCCCGGCGGAGCAAGATGGTGGTGGAGCAGGTGGCCGGACAAAGCCGCCGGGACAGAAGAAGTGACAAGAGCAGCGACGCGGGGCTGATCCTAGGCGCGGCCGAGCGCGCTGCGTGCCGCTGATAGTGATACTCGCACTGTAGTCTGAAAGTGGGCTAATCGAACCACAAAGTATCGTATTAGCGCGCGGCGCGCGCGATCTAATCATCAGCCATCAGCCATCAGCCATCAGCCATCAGCAATCTTTAGGTATGCTGTAATACAAGTCGTCTAGCTCCGGAACAGTGTGTCATAGTGCATACTCCAATATTCACAAAGAGAACGGGGTGTATGATTTATGTGGAGACGGGGTGGAGACGCACTACAGCAAAGCATATTCTTGCTGGTTATCTGACGTTAGATTCGTACCCCAGTGTTGTTACATATATGCTGCGAGATATATGAGTGTAATTATCGTTGGGTGGTTTTGATTTGTTGTAGTGCGGTGTGGCTACTATTGCAGGTATCAAGACATGCCATCATCGGGGGAAGAATCGCAACATGAAGGTGTTGATCATCATCCCAGGGCCCTTTGCACCAAAGCACATTGACATATATGTGGATGAGACACTCAAGGTAATTGCCGTAACGAATAGCGTGGAAGGCGCATTGACTGTTCGTGATGTGTATGAGGTGACTGACAACGATGGCAAGAAGTCTAGCGCGCACCGTTACTTGCATCATCAGGTGTGCACCCAATATCAACATGAAGTGGGCATGCTGGCCTACGGTTGGTTGCTGCTGGCATATAATAACAATAACATGCACAATAATGTGGGATGATGTTACGTATATACATTGGCGCCTTCTTTGCTGACATGCCTGGACGCTTCAAGGCTATGAAGCGTAGTGGAGTTACATCGTGGCACGGCTGCTCCTATTGATTGCTGCAGAGTACAGAGGACAGGGCAAGAAAAAGGTATGACTGTGAATGCATTACTTATGTGTTTGAACCCAGATAGCGTATCGCCGATCTAGATGGAATTGAAATTGAAATAGTAGACATGTTGCCCCGCATGTCTACTATCACCGGCTTCGCGGCTTCTCCGTCTTTCGCGCCCAGTTCGGCATTGCGCCCCAAACAATCCGCTGGTTGTTGGTCTGCTAGTTGCAGCATCGACCCGCTGCTTATGTAGGCGTCGGGTTACGCCGGTGCCATGTTACCGTCCACTCCGACTAAGGTATGGGTGGCATGCAGATGAGACCTAGTTGGACTAAGACAGCCATAGCGTCCCGCCCGCTCTAGATATCGTGTAGGGGGGGCCCATCTCGAAGCGGGCGCCATCGCGGCCGTTGTGAGACGGGGGAGTTAGTTGTTGTTGATGGGAGTGCTGCCTGTGCTGGTGTCGGCGAGCAGGGAGCACGGGATGCTCGCCGAATGGTGGTTGTTGATGGGGGTAAGCGGCCTGTTCGTGGGCGCCGGAGGTGCTTGAGAGTGGGCCTGGCGGTGTTGGGGGTCGGACGGTAGCCAGCGTTATCGTTGGGTGGTGGTTGGGAGAGAGGTAGTTTGGGGGCCGGGGAGGCGAGGCGGAGGCGGAGTCAAAGCCAGTCGTCGTCGTACATGGACTCTCTCCCATGTTCGTCCTCTTCCTCGAGGTCGGAGTAGCCCTCCCCGGAGAGTGACTGGTCGTCTGTCATGTGGTCGTCCCCCGCGGGGGGGGGGGGGGGGGGGGGAGGTTCCGGTGAGGGAGTGCGTGTGATGGGGTGCAGGGGGCCGCCCGCGCCCAAGATCGCGATCCCGGCAGTGAGGGCGGGGGTGCGTGCGGGGGGAGCGTCTTGTGAGCAAGGTGGCGGCCTCCTAGATGAGCTCTTTGCGGAGGTCGGCATCGGGGGAGTTTTCATGAATGAGAGGTCCTCTAGTCCGGGTACGCAGCGGGAGAGAAGACGTTGGCTTGGGGGTTGTGGAGGATGGTTGCCGACGCGTTGTGGCGTTCGACAGAGGAGTGATGTCAGAGGTGGGGTTGGCTATGCCGTTGAGCACCAGGTTGGCTGTGTCCAACGGGGGAAAAGGGCTGTATTCGCCCGAAAGAGTTAGGTGCTTTACGCCGTTGAGGGGAATTTTGTAGAGCGCCGGCATGGCTGGGCCGCCGCCGGCGCCAGGTGGAGGTATATTGACGCGTTGGGCCCATGTCAGCGCATGGTGTGGGCGGGAATAGAGTGTTGGGGGCGCCCATGGGGCTGTGGAAGGTCCGGCCGACTCCGGGTCTGTTGGCGGCGGAGCCGCGGGCGCTGCCGGAACCGGGGTTTTGCCTTTTAGGGCTTTTTGTAGGGTAGCGGCTGCGTTGGCGACCACCCCGCGCGGAATTTCGGGGGTGGGGCGCGAGGGCGCGCGCGCCGCTTGCTGGAGTGGGCCCGGTTGTCGGTCGCCGTCAGCGGCGGCCCGCGACCCGGTACCTGCCAGAGCAGCCGACGGGCTGGGGCGAGTGGTGCCAGTTTAACGTCCTGGGGATCCTGGGGGGATTCCAGGACGTGGCGTTTGGTGCCCAAGTGCGTCGGCGTATGTGGCTGTTTTGCGGGGAGGGGGGGGGGGGGGGGCGGCGCTGGCCGCATGGGCGGCCGGTCCGGCGGGCGGCCCTGGATCAGAGGCGGCTGCGGTCGCAACGGCCTGGCGGCCCTTGCTGAGACTGCGTTTTTTTTAGGAAGCTTTGTATTTTGGTTTTTTGGTTTTGCCGCTGCCGCGAGGGGCAGCGGCAGCCGGGGCGTCGTTGGGCGGGGGCCCTGGTGCCAGCGGCTTTTGAATCCGTAAGGATCTGCGCGGGGTGCGGAGGGTCTGATTAGCCGGCGCGGTCGGGTTCGCACTGCCCGGGGGGGCGTGTGCGGCCTGACCGGTCGGGATCTCGTCCGCCTCGACCTCTATATATCGCGTCTCCCGGGAGTAGGGTGTGTGGGTCTGCGGTGGCCGGGTCGGCCGGTGCGTCCTGTGGGACGTGCCGGTGAGTTGTGTATGATATAGATGATGTTGATCACACATGGGCAGCTTCGGGTGTAAGCAAATACTACTTCACAGTGTGCCGTCCAGACGCCCCTTACTGCGACGGCTATACATACATGCGGCGTGCACATGATACAATCTTTGCCTTGTCATCTTAAGACACGTATGCCACCACGCACCGTGTCTGAGTAGCCGGCATCATCTAGCAATTTCTTCACCGCCAGCACAGAGTATTGTCGGATCTTCGTGTGGTTTTTCGCAGTAGTAGGAGTCAAAGTGGTACTGCCGCAACGTCCGGCACTGCAATATGTACAGAAACTTTAGCATGCCTGTTGAGGAAATCCAAGCGCCAGCACGGGGCACCTGCACATACTACTGTACACAAATATATATATATAGAAGCTGACCACATGCAAAAGAAAAGAAACTCGCCAATGTACCGCGCAACTGACGCCACGTTCGGAGATGGGGTGCAAATTGCAATGCCACAGTGCTGATGGATGGAATTGCGATTCCCAACCGCGCTAGTGACTTGCCATTATGTTTGTGTTTCTGCACTAGTGAAAGCTTCACCTTTGCAATAAGCTTCTTGATGTTCCTGTTGGGAAATGCACGCATTACATGATACCACTCGTACACATATTTTCAGCTTGTGCGCCAGTGTATGTATGCAACAAATACCGTCAGAATGGAGAAAAGGGCGGGATGGGGGGGAAGGGGGGGGGGAGGGCACACCATGCCTCATGCTATGAACCGCGATGTAATAGTCGAGCTGAGCCTTAATAATAGCCCAAAAGCGTTGTTCTTATCTTTCCTATTCAGCAACCGCAAAATATACACCAAATCTTGCATCCAAGAGCTGAGAGCAATGTATGTGTGCAACCGAGCAAGCTTCATCACCACTCGCAGTAGTCTCCGGGAGTGAGTGGCCAGTGATGAAGCGCAAAACTGCTATGGCGGCGGCTTTGATGTGCACAAAGTTTGGATGGACCACAGATGCCACATATAGGCCGTGCGCACCGCTCTTAAGTAGTGCTTTGTTTGTTGCCCGCTCAGCACGGCGACGTTGGCAGTTGCCTTATTTAGCCTGCCCGGCATGTGTCTGAGCGTCTCTCTCACGCGACTGCGGCAGGGTCGCCCTCGATACGATGCCTCTCCTTCCGGTGCGGGATGCGCCACATGAAATGCAACGATACGCCCGCTGCACTGCCGCCCATCATTCACCTCCATAGCTAGAAAGGGTAGGACATGCCGTCCTTGAGACGAAGAATGAAGTTGTGACGCGGCTTGTCATTCAGCAAGATCATGTAGTCGTTGCTGTTGATGATCTCGTACTCGACGGTGCTGAGGGCTTCCAGCTTGCGGTCCAGCAACGCCATCGTCGAGTGTGGAAGTTCGCCGGGGGGCACGGCCACCATAGTGGACTACTTGGCGGTGGTTGTCACCCCCCGCAATGGCGCCAATGCGGTGTGCACCTTGGCTTGCTTGTGGTTATGGCAGCCCATGCGGTATCGATAGCGGTCGACAGACCTCAGGAGGTCTTGCAACATGACGCACATTTCGGACAGCATCTTGCGCCGCTCCATCCAGGCCACATACTCGGTATCGTTGAAAGCCGATCCAAACTCGCTTGAGCTCGAGTCGAGTCGTTCCATGACTTCTTTGCCATGCTTGCGTTCCTTCTTGAGGCCGAAGAATTTCTTCGGGTCAGGATCATGAAAGGGTTTAGCTGCGGTACGAAGGAGAAGACACTACATTGAGTGCCGAGAGTAGGACAAAGTTAGGGAGCAACCGACAGCGCGGGCCGTGTAGGATAGTTCACGAGAGGGGACGGGACTTGACGATACGCACTACGCGGAGGCAGTGCACGAGGCAGGGTTGGCATGCTAACAAGTTCGACCATGCATGGGAAAGGAAACATAGGTTACTACGTGCATGAGGTCTTGGGGTCCGACATCCTGTCGAACATTTCCGTTGTGAGAGAGAACAAAGCCGCACCTATATGCTGCAGAAATGCCTTCCCCTCAACGGCAGCCTCCGTTTTTTCTCACCCAGCCTTGCCCTACATTAGTCAGTCCAAAATCGGGTTGTGAAGTAGCCTATCTTTCGCATCTTTGGAGGATCTTGCAACATAGAAGTGCATGTGTTTGCTGTTGATCTGGGCTGCTAGCAACAAGGCAGTGGCGTCTGCCACCCGAGTGCGGGCGCGTCGGACTTTCTGTAGCGTCACGTCGAACTTGAAGTGCCAAGTGGGCACCTCTTCCATCACATACCACAGGTTGTCTTGAAGCATACGGCTGCCACCAGACTCGCTAGTCACATCACGCCGCCTCTGCTTGCCCGAAGACGGCGAGCTGAACAACTCATGCTCCACGACAACCACTGCAATGTGTTCAACGAGCTAAAAGGATAGGCTAGGGTCCATGTCGTTCACTGCATACTTAAGCATGCCGCGCACGGTACGGGCCTCTAGCCAATCTTGCTCTAGGGGGATAGAGCACAGGCCTAGCGGAAAGAACATGCCGTCCCACTTCACCTCCACCTTCACGGTGTGCATGGTCGTCATTCGCGCCACAGCGGTGGGGCTGTGCCGGTTTGTTACGTCATGCACGATTGGCCTTGATTATGTACTGGTGCATGACTACAAACTACCTCTGTGATTGGTGCAAAATTATAACATGTGGTACCAGGTGGACAGGTAGTGCGGGGGTCTGGCGGTCTTCAACACCGTCCAAAACTATATCAGTGAGAGTTTCCCCTCTGCCGTAGTCGCCGCTTCTATTCTTGAGCAGCGTCGTCTTCATGAGGCGGTAGTCGCTCAACTCGAGTCCCGTCTCTCGGCCTTGGAGGCGCAGCTCAAGGTTTGAGATGATCGTCGCGCATGCGACAGCGGAGGCGACGGCGGCTACCTCTCGCCCGACCACCCGAAGGAACCTAACTCAGGAGGTTCCCAAGCCTGTCGACGGCTACAAAGAAGCCTCTTCTGGTAAAGCTCACATCTTTCGCGATCAGCACTATCAATTCAATTCGCTGATTTTCTTATTGCAAAACAGCTCTATGATGCGCTTCTTAAGTCGTATCGAGATGTCAGCTAAGACATGAAAGCTGCTCAACCCGTCTCTGCTTCTGAGCTAGCTAGTGGTATTTCTGAGTGGTCTGCTCCTCGAATACTTAGGAATGTGCTTCGTGCCACATATGAAGACGCTATGGTATTGTACGTTCGTCACCTGTATAGTCCAGAGGTTGCTCGGCAATATAGAGGTGAGGAGGTATACGGTTTCGATATGTCTCTAGGAGCCAGCTCGCAAGGCCATCAAGCTAGCAAAGTCTCCGACTACGATTACCAACAATGCCGGCAAGAAGGGTGGTGGTGAAGGTGGTAACCGTGGCGATGGTAGTCGTCACGGAGGTGGTCATGGCAGAGGCGGTCGCCATAATTATCCCCATCTCGATCCGTATAACACTGCTACTGTCATGGCTGGAAGTTTGATTTGATTCACAATGCAAGCGCCAATGGCACTGGCGGTAGTATGTATCGGCCTCTTCATGGTGGTCGTATGATTGGCCCTTGCCATGAATGTATGTGATGCTTTTGGCCATTTTCAAGTGAACTGCCATGCTGCCGCCCTAAGAAAGGGTGACATGGCTTCTGTTTATTTTAAATTTGAATTGCAGTAACATTTTGGTATTCTGTCATACCATTGCTGTCCCTACAACACCTTGATGATGATTTGATACATATGCCACTAGGCATATTTTGTTGCCTTCAGCAATGATATTGCACAGCAATGAGCAGTTCTGAGACTGCATATGTTTCCTATAACAGATTGTTTGTAAAGGATGCCTGTGAGGCTGCTGATCCTTTTCAGCTTTTGATTCAAATTTGGCTCCTATGCCTCTTTTGTCCTTTGCATCCTCATGCATTGCTTTTTGTTCAGTATTTGAATTTATATTTGAATTATTCTTTGTTAGCTACGTACCCTTCTCTGTTCCTTGATGATGATTTGTGCTGGATCAAGGCACTCCCTTGTCCGAAGTTGGCACCCTCAACAAGAGGCTGTCTTTTTGGTAGTCTATTTTGCTCTGAGAAGTCCCGAGTTCTGAATTGGATTCAAGAGGGCTTCCCTCTGAAATGGAAAACTGGTTTCCCTGCTCTAGCTGAGTTCCACATCCGCATGTCTGCTACCCATGGTCAATTTGAGTTTGTCGATAAATGCGTCGCTGAAATGTTGGCATCTGGCCATGTCCACCACCATCCATCAGTTGTTGTGATATATATGACCTTGCAATATCTGGTCTGAAAATGAAACTAGGCTAGCTGACTCTTACTCAGCTTCTTTCATCCTTGGCTCCTGACGCCTTTTCTGCATTGATGCAATTGATGACATTTGGATGATTATAACTACGCCCGCTGCTGATGTGTTGATGCCGTATGAGTGTGATGTGTATATATATTTTCCCCTACCTCTTGGGTTGAGCGGAGAAACTGGAGGAGGCGGTCCGAAATCTCCCGCAGTGTGAGCGAAGCAATGCCGGTAGCACCGCGTTTTCATAACGAACTCTGAGGCGTCCCCCTCCTCTTCCTCCTCCTCCGCGTGTGCTGCGTCTTCGTGAATGAACCGTCATACGTTCGATATTTTCTCGTTTGATTTCAAGGGGCTGGTACCACAGTCCGTGAAAATCCTGCAACTGAGACGAATTTATCTTAGTAGCCATATAGGTCGCTACATAGCCATACGGGCGGTACTCCGGCAGCCGAATACCGGTGTATATTGCACTGTACGAGTATCGATATCGGGCAGCCGAGCATCGATACGAGTATAGCTCAGATTCCATCCTGTGCCATCCATGGACGACTAATTCGATTTCCGGGTGATAGGGAAATCGAACCAGTGACCTCCTGGATCGCAGCCAAGGCTCCGAAACCAGTGAAAGCAATATAAAAGATCCGAGCATGTCATATACATGCGGGCAGCCGCCTAATATATATAGCCATATAGCCGGTACACGGGCAGCTGAGTACCGGTATATTGCGCTGTACGCGAGTATCGATATCGGGCAGCCGAGTATCGGACGAGCATAGCTAATAACACCCGGTGAGGCGCTCTGCCCCTAGAAGCATGACACCAGCACCAACAGTGCCCGTGTGGAATGCACAGTCGGCGAGTCGGTGGAGACGGTACGGGGCATGTGTTGGAATGGGACACGATCCCGCTCCCCGTCATCAAGACTGCTAGACAGATCCGCGTCGAGGTTAACGGCCCCGGCTGACCTATACCCAGCGCTTCCTCAGCCCCGTTGGAGACGGTGATTGGGCCTTCTATTCTTGTGGCCAGTTCGTGCCGCCGCGCATGCATCAAGCCCCGGCCGGCGTCGGTGCGACCTTCGGTGTTACATGGTCGCTGGTTTCCGACACCAGCACGCACCCCCACAAACCTGCCCGCGACCTCTATCCCGCTCACCGAGCCGCTCGCTCGCCCTTCAAGGGCAAGGCTACACCCTTGGCCAGGTTTCGCCGCCAATTGACCTCAGGGGCGACTCACTGCAAGACCCGGATGCCGAGCTGAAGGCCCCGGGAAGCGACTTAGACGACGACGTGCCGTTGCCCGGCGAGCTGGATGGCGACGACGGCGCCGAAGAGGATGGCGGCGCTGAAGAGCCCGCATGGCTTCCACCTGCCTCCGGCACCAACGTCACCCTTCAAAAGGCCAACAAGACAGCCGCCAGGATCGTGGTCGATCTTACTCAGCCCAATGATCACTTGGCCGACACCACGACTGCGCAGTGGGAGGCGGCGCCCGCCTTATTTGCCGGCGGCTGGCCTCAATAAGGAGGGGTACCCATCGGCGATGGAAAGATCGACTTGGAGCGCTTGTGGATGACGCTCTACTTCCCCGGCGACCTTACTGCTGACGCCGCCCGTATATCAGTACCACCGGCATGCGCAAGAAGGCATGCCACATGAACAACATCCAACGGGAATACGTCCGGTTGTGGGGCGGCGTCACGGTGGCCGGTGCAATGTACTCGCAGCAAGGCGGAGAGCTATGGTCGACGAACGTGTTGTACGACGGCGTCCGTGACCACCAAACTTCCAACCATACATGCCCTTGCACCGCTTCAAGTACATCCGCTCGCTAGTGAAGTATACGACGGCACACGTGAACGAGACTGTGGCGGACCCGTGGGCTTGGTTTCGTCGCGGAGTTGTCGAATTCAACCTCAACCGAGCCGCTGTGCAAGTCCGTGGTGTCCACGCTATCTTGGACGAGACCATGTCGGCATCCCAGCCGCGCAACGACAAGCTAGGCAACCTGCCGAATATTAGCTACGTCCACCGCAAGCCCAAGCCGCTCGGCACCGAGTTCAAGACCGTATGCGACTGCGACACGGGGTCATTATTCATATGGAGATACCAAAGGGCAAGGACGCGATGCGCACCAAGACGCACTCGCCCGAGCTCGGCTGCATGGCGGCATGCACCACCCGGATGGGCGAGGCTGCCACCGAGCATGGCGCTACTAACCCCGCCTGCTAGGCGACGCGTGGTTCGGCTCGATTAAGGTGTAAGCTTACTGCCTCTCTATGACGTGTCTCCGTTGCTCGTAACGCGCCGGTGGATTTAGGTCTTGCTCCTTGACCTTTATTGGTGTGATGCTGCCTCACTTGTACTCGCATGCATGCGCGGAGGCCGCTGTCGCCGTCGCCAAGTCTGTGGCGTCGTCAAGGGTTGCTCCGGCTTGTACCCCAAGGCCTTCGCGGAGGCTGGCATGAAGGCCGCTCCGGTGGACAGTCGCGTCGTCATGTTAGCAACAGTGGGCGGTCAAGACCTCCAAGCCGTGGGCTACAAGTACAACAAGAGGAAGGTGTTGTTCTTTGTGGCTACTTGGCGCGGCCGCATTGGCCGATGGCACCCCCTACAATTAACGCTGGTCCGACGACTTCGGCAACGAGGTGACACGCACTATCAAGTATCAACAGTCCTGCCGTGGTGGCGGAGTACTTCGCGCGCAGCCCAAGGTTGGACAACCACACTAGAGCCGGCAGCACGACATGGCCCTTGATGACGCATGGCTAACCTGAGATTGTTGGTTCCGTTTAGCTACTACGCTGGCCGGCGTCCACGGTACTGGTTGTTGGAAGCTTATCATCCGCCACCACGTCCGGACACACACCCTGCACACACCCTGTAAGACCCTGCCGGTCAAGGACTTCGCCGAGTTGCTGGCCAAGGCGCTCATCTACGACACCTAGCCCGAGCAGCATGTCTTCGCCCGTCCAACACGCTTGCGGGTGGCTGCTAAGCGCCTCAACCCCTCCCTACGAGAACCCCTCCCTAGAACATGCCCACACCCCCGCCAAGTTTGTCAAGTGCCCTATCTAGCGGTTGGTCCAAATATGCTAGGTGCAAGAGGTGCTACCGTGACGACGGGACGCTGCACTGGACTTCCTACCAGTGCGAGCAGTGCGGCATTGCCTTATGCATGCCCTTAGCTTCCCATTCCCGTAACAGTTGGGAGCATCACCGGGAGAGCCGCCATGCGGTCGCCATCCGCCGCCTAAAACACGCCTACAACTCAGATGTACTCGACACTGCTGCACTATGTACTGCTAGAGCTAACGCTTAGCGTTAGGTAGAGCACTGCCTTATTAGCGTATCATAGCAGTAAGTACTAAAACCTCTGGAACCATCTACACCCCTCCACATAAGTATGGGGTTTGCGAATTTGTCCACATGCTCATGCGCGGCTACACCGAGACCGTGCGCGCGTGCATACATGTTACTCAGGGTCGTACGGCTGGGGGGAAATGCCGCGATAGCGTGATACACCCCGTATTGCCACGCGGTAGGCGTTGCCGTTAACACTTTCGTTTAGGCAAAAGCATGGCTCTTGGCGCTAGCGCTTCAAAACCACAAATTGCGCCACTCGTGCTGTGCATAAATAGGCATGGTGCCCCCGTACTCACAGCACATAACCCTTGGTAAGATCACTATCCGACCATCATACACGTAGGGTATGAAATTAGTTCATTCACGACCTAGACCAAACCCTACGTCTTGGCCGCTCCTACTGGCCTGCAATTCCGGCTCGTCGTGCCGCGCGCCACCACATCGCGCGGCAAATAATCATGTAGGGCGCCATCGGGAGACGGCGCCTTAATTCCGCGACACGTCCGGCCTGTGTTGCGCCGGCGTTCGCGCCGTCAACATCTCCCCTCCGTGTCTGTTATGCGCCTGAGCCTCGATCGAGGTTTAACCTCTTGGGGTGAGACCCCTTCTACAACTCAAGACATCTTCCGCCTTCGTCTGATCGGCACGCTTATTGCCGACTGCCCACGCTCGCAGTCGTAAACGAACCGCGTGTAAACTGGCAAAACCAGGTTCGATTACATGTTGAAGTGATCTAAACTTGTTTATGGGGTTTCCTAAGGAATTTAAACGTCCTAGTGCGACCCGTACGGTCTGTTAGTGGTTTTAACTGCTTATTTTAGGTAACTTGGACCATCGGATTTTAGTACGGGCTGTTCCATCGCCCGCGAGCCCTACGCTCCCGGCCGGGGAGCTACTTATAGGACAGACACCAGCAGCTCGTCCGCTATCTTCCAGCTCGATGCCTTCGGCAGCGCTCTCCCGTTTTCTGCCTCCGCCCTGCGGGCTCCTCCTCCGACATTCCCTCCCCTTTCGCTGACCCTACTTAAGTAGCCATACAATGGCCCTTTGTTGTGTAAAATCAGCCTCCGCACCTTTTTGGCAGAAGCATACTCGATTGCATGTTGGAACGCGCATACATGGGATGTATCGCATTTGCATCTGGCAAGATGCGCCATGCATTTCACCGCCAGTGCTAGATGTAAATGCGTACAATCCGTATATCCACCGTAAGCAATCGCATTGATTTTGTGACTTCTAGGGGCGGCGCGCGCTAGCTCGGGGGACGATGATGATAGCGACTATGTTCCCACAGGGGGCGGCAATCATTTTGGCGACATCATGTGGCGTGCATCCTGCGCACGGATTAAGACCCACCCGCTCCTTACCTTTGACGCCTGTAGTAGCGGATTAATCAATAATTCAATGCCAGTACCAGTACGTAGAGACGCTGCAAGGGTTTCACTCGTGCCAGTCCTGTCTCGGGGGAGGGGAAATGGTTCCACTAAATACGGGGTATATATAAGGACTATTTTAATTTTTAATTATATATCCCAAGTCCGCTATCTGTACACTAAAGGGATTTTGGCGGTCCGATTTAGTTTCATGTTTTAGAACCCCCCCCCCCCCCCCCCCCCCAACTTCCGTTTCCACGCCCCCCTCTACTTTATTTATGTTCATCTCACAGTACTTAGTAGAACATGCCCAAAGTTGCATAATAACTACCACTGGCATGACTTTTTCTATGGCTTCAATGCATGGCCGTGTGCAGAAGGTTGTTCCCTGCCATATGCAAGCATAAAATGGAGAGGGCGGGGCACTTTTTGGAACCATCACCATATTACAGTCAGCATCATGGCAACCCAACCATACCGTGGCCCTATCCACCCCTCCATGTTGTGCTATGACGCTGCTAAGATGATGTATGCGCTTGCTATGTGTTGCTGCTCTCACCGCGCTGCTATGCCATGTTGCGCAATAATGTTGCATGCCTAGCTAGCTATCAAGTTCTCGCATCTTCTCAGCACAGTTGGCCTTGGCGCCCCTCACGAGCACCTGACAGCCGGCACGCTCACATCTTTTGCACAAAGGCAAAACAAGGGTGTAAACATCATGTAACTAACAGCTGTCCTCATCTATGAGCCCATGTCTTCATCACCTGGACGTCCAAGGATATGCCTGGCCTGGATATTAACGGCGGCGGCGGTGCGGGGCTGAGCCCCCAGCCGCTCATGCACCGCTCCCGGCCGCCGAGTACTGCTTAAGTACGTGAACATAAAGTTGAGGCCACTTACAAAGTGACCCCCCCCCCCCCCCCCCCCGCCCCCGGCCATCCTGTAGTCTGTTTCTCCGGAAAGTAGAGTACTAAATAAACATAACATTATCGGAGCCGCCTTGATATACTCCAGGAGGCACGCGACGAGTACATACAGTAGCGGCTTCCCGTACTGGTGTGAATTTGTACCAAATAAAGGACAGAACAAATCCACGGCTAAAAGCAGCAACAGAAGAGAGAGCAGCAACAGAGCAAGCGGCAAGCCCCTACAAAAAGTGGCCCGGCCCGCATCCCGCATCCCGCACGAGTACTGATACCTGTACCAGTACGTCTTATTTTTGTACTGCCTTTTTGTAATTCACACCAGTACGTATTTTTACATCACGTTTTGTTATGGCGACTGCCCGGACGATGTGTGCGTCCGCCCAGTATCTCGCCGCCACCACCCGCAGATGAAGTCGCGCTGACCGCGTACACGCCTCGTAGAAGAGAAATCTGTGGGCATTCTGCAAGTAGCAGCCCGGCACCATAATGGGCGGGCGCGTCTCCGTCCAAGCGGCCCCGCCGCAGCCGGAGCTCGACTCCAAACGGGCACCCCGGCTGTCTTCACGCCGTAACACTGCGCAGGAGCCTGGCGACAACTCAAGTACTGCAGAATACTTCGAAAACAACATTCAATCGATACCCCATTTTCTGATTAACCAGCTCAACCACGTAAAGTCGTTCGACACCGGCGAGTTTTCAAAGCGTGTCGCTCGTCCGCTGCGGACGCTGGCATTCATGTGTCTTAAGAGTTCGGCTGAAAACGTGAGCGACCTGTCGTTCGTGGAGCTTCCCGTTCTCCTGAATAAAGTGGCGCAGCGTGTCAACGACGTCCCGGGCGGGCTGTACTTGCACAAGCTGCAGCACATGCAGTTCGTGTACACGCAAACACGCCCGGGAGGTGCACTGCATCGGCTGTCACAGTCGAATCCGCTACACGTTGTCGCAGTGAGTCTAGCGGTTGTTTTTGCGGATGTACCCGGTTTGGACTAGCTACGGGGTCGAAACACCTGCCGTGGGGAGCTATAGGCGACCACGTCGACCTACCGGTAGCCGCCAGCGCTCTGCAATAGCGGACGAGGCTGTGAACTCGTGGCCGCACATCAAGCGCTTCCTAACTACGACTTCGTATTTCAACGCGCTTGGAAGCCCTGAACAGAAGCAGCTTCTCGATATTCTCCACGCCCTTGTCGACGTGGTCGCGAATAGAGAGCAGTTGAGCACAGTCCTGAGGGTTTGCAGCACCGAACCAGACAGCCCTGACGCAGATTTGCATTTGCTGCACGGCGTCCTGTTTTTGGCTCGGCATTCGCCTCTGGCGAAAAGCTACAAGATCCATTACAATTGGTGCGTTGAACGTAGCACCCTGTTGCAAGATCTTCACTTCGGCGAGCGTGCAGAGTTTGGCATTGCCTTTTTCCCGGAGCAGATTTCTGAACAGCTATTTTCGGAGGCGCATGTGGCTGCTGTCAATCAAGTCGTCTTGCCGTACTTGTGCTATCTAGCAAGGCTGACAGTTTTCGCCTAAGATAAGGGAAATGTGCTTCACTGCGGCACGCGTAGCTCAGGCGCACCAGGACAACGCATAGATTGCTTCTCTGGACAGGATTCCGGTGGGTTCGTCCACAAAGACATTTGCAACTGTGCCAGCGCTGGCATGTGACAAGTTCACCTTGGAGGAACATCTCAGACCTTCTCCTGATGGCACTGGTCTATTGGAGTATACTCTGGACCTGAAGTCCCGCAAGGCCGACGTTAGTGGTATTTTATCTGTGCTTGCCATGTATGGCATTGACGGCGGCTGCTCGCTGACTTGAGCGCCTAGATATCAATCCGCTTATTTTCAATGTACGGTTGATTTGGAATCTTCTGCATAGGAGCGAAATAGTATGGCAGTGGCCATGTCTGCGAACTCGTATGCCACACGCATGATAATTTCACACGCTACCCCAGGTTTTAAGTCAATCACCTTGTGGCCAACGCTCTGTGCACAGTCAACACCGCCATTGCTAGGCTTGAGTGCTTGACTGAAGTTGGGGCTGTGCAAGTGCGCAGGCCATTCCAGTCCGCCAACGTCATACTCGTCGCCAGTGAGTATGGCCAGTGCATATGTCAGTGCACACCTGCAAACAACTTGTAATCAATTGTCGTATGGCATTTTCAGGTGGTGCCGCGGCGATGCCAGCCCGCAACTAAATTGGTGTTCAGTAGTACAATGGCAACAATAGGTAGCGAAGTTGTCAGAGAAATTATCTGATATCTGTCTCGTTTTAATTGTGTCTGTGAATGCTGGCGTGTAGCCATAATGCGCCCGCTCCCATCCATCGCAATGAATGAACAACTGAATCCCACGAAAGCTTTAATGCATTCAAAGCTCTAGAGCATGAGATGCTCTGAAATATAGACGCACAAGTGGGCAACAAGGGCACCAGAGTGGAAATTTCTTGCGTCTGTGATAGTGGCATAGTTTGATATATTTGGTGACGCGGTCAAAGATGGGTCAATGCATTATTATTTCGAGATTTTGGCGCGATATTGGTCGTTTGTAGCTGGGAATGATGGACGATTTAGGGCGATGTCCTGTGATACATGGTCATTGCAAGACGCATGTGATACACGGTAGCGCGATGTCTTGTTTGTGTAGCAGGGGTACTGATGATAACAATGGT
Source organism: Tetraselmis striata (assembly GCA_006384855.1). Lineage (NCBI taxonomy): Eukaryota > Viridiplantae > Chlorophyta > Chlorodendrophyceae > Chlorodendrales > Chlorodendraceae > Tetraselmis > Tetraselmis striata. The sequence goes on along the minus strand of VCJN01002185.1, from coordinate 111,821 downwards.
ATGCATAAACCAGGCATACCATACATACAAGAGAAGGTTGCACGCGCCCAGATGACAGCATCCAGCGAACTGGTCAGAGGACACTTTTTGTAAAAGCACCACACAGCAGCCTTGGCGCTTGCCCATGATGCAATCCCCCCCCCCCCCCCCCCCCCCCCCACACACACACTCAATCACACATGTCGTCACTGCTGGATGGCCCTCCGAGCACACTGGGTCAGCCTCACAGGAAAGCTCCTTCAGAGCCAACCCAGCTTGTTCTCGGACATTGTGTCTGTCCCGTGCCATCCGTGCGGCAATGTGTTAATTGCCCCGCGCAAAACCTGCGCATGACCCCCCCCCCCCTCCCCCCATCCTGCCCCTCATCTGCTAGCATACCACATGTTCCCTGTTGCTTGGCAGCCCATGGAGCTCGCGGGCGGTGGCAAGGCAACGCAAACATGCCCCTTTCCTTCCCCTCCCCCATCCCACCTAGCCACCTAACTACTTTTCTTTCTTCGCCCCCGGTAATGCTGGCACATTCTCCTTGCTGATCCCAGGCATGCTGGCGCACAGGTATTCCGGGGCTTACGGAGCGCCTCCAATGCAGCAGGCGCACTGGTGGGTGAGGCGGCGGGGCGCGGCGCAGATGGCGGCCTGCTGCAGCGGCTGCTGGGCGGGCAGACGGCTTCCTTTGGTGACGCAAAGGTGTCGCGCTCGGTTCTGCCCCAGACATCAGCGCCTAGAGAGACGAGATTGAGGACAACTGAGCTAGGCGGCGGCTGTCAATATTCAACCCGCCGCCCTATATATTGTTGCTTTGCCACGTGGGGTCAAGATAAGGAGTCGTGCGCCTGCTATGGCTATGTCCTCTTGACAACAGTCACAAACGGGTGCCGACGCAATGGCAAGAGTATCCCAAGTACCGACCTTCACAACCTGTTCGAGAGGTCTGGTACCGTAGCTGCATTGGAACAGGCAAAGCTATGGCGGGATTTTTAAAGCGGTTTTTGTTAAAATGGGAAAAAACTCATCGCCAAAACTTTCGGAGATGTCTGTCCAACCCCAGAGGGTCCCTACCCATGTGCGCCAATGTCGAAACGATGAGGGCAGCATGCGCAATCGGCATGTGGCCGATCATTACGCCCATGCAATCTGGTACACGCACTGCACTCATATATGTGTGTGTGTGTGTGTGTGTGTGTGGGGGGGGGGGGGGTGTACGAAACGCCCCCCCCCTCCCCGGCCCCCTTGTCGACTGATAGGTTGAAAACTAACGAGGTGGATCTCTCAATCTCGGCCACGCAGGAGCTTGATGGGGGGCTGGTGGGTTACTGACTAGCTGGATTGTGCGTTGATGCCTTTCTTCATTGATGCATGCGCACTGCAGGAAATACAGTGGCTGCGCGCACCATACATGCGACATGCCCGAGCATAAAAAACCCGCAGCTCATAGCGAGGAACAAAACACACTACCTGCGTGGAGTCTCTGAAAACTCCGGAGACACCGCCGCCCCCAGATGCGGCATGCGCTACTGTAATTAGTCATCTTACTTTAAAATCAGGATGCTGATGGGTTTTCCTCATGGTCATCCTCTGCGCCTGGATCCTTGCGCGCGGGTGATATTTATGTCCAATACTGCAGGACCAAGCTGTGCCCATACGACCCAGTCTTCGCGCCATGCCGCTGGGGCATTCTTTTCCTTGTTAGTCCGCATGACCGCATCGTCGAAAATGCTGCGCGAAGAATGAGATAATATAACAAAATACCGATGCCCTCTATGAGGTAGCTACCCGCAGCTCCAAGGTTCCTCTCTGTCTCTCTCTGTCTATCACTCTCCGTCTATGTCTATTAACTCTATCTCTCTGTCTCTATCTCGGTGTCTTTCTGTCTGTCTTTCTTTCCCGTCTCTCTCTCTCTCTCTCTCTCTCTCTCTCTCTCTCGCCGTGCTGTTATTCATCTTGTCCAGGATTACTTATTCCGGAAGTAACATCTCTAAATCATTATTACATCCCAGTATATATCATTTCGATGAACGCGCACAGGTAGATACCTGCCCTGCCTGGTAAGTTTAGGTTCGCTGTGATGCCGGTTTTCTGAGCCATGCCCGCCCGTACATGGCGGCAACACTGAGACAGACACTAGTATGTAGCCTCAGTGAGCAACTGGAGGGCTGGTCAGCACAGGGGTGTCGGTTACAAGAAATGAAAGATGCCGGTTGATCGCTGCCTTTAAGTAATCACACATCTCATCCCCAGGCCAACAGTCGTTCAGCAAACACTACTCGTCTTAGCAAAAGGCTCAAGAATAGCGCATTCAGTCAGAGCAATGCATCAAAACCTGCGTTAGTACCACAGTACCAATGCCAGAGTGACGCCGCCACTCATCAAAGCAAATCAAGCAGACCAATTCGCATTCACTGTACCACAATACATCATCACGGAGCAAGATAAGCCCAATACAGCTGGGTGGCCGGGATGAAAATAATCAGAGCTCCGGTACAACACAAGAGAAACAAACAGGAACAAAGATGTCGCCGCCTCTTGTACGGCGGCTGATGGCATGCATGGAAAACAGGCATTTTCAAATGCCGGTCTCCAGCTGTATACTCCGCCATGCTGCGTACAGCTACATCCACGGCAAGTTGAAACGCTCAGTTTATGCACACCCCCCACATAAGTATGGGATTCGCGAATTCGATCCACATGCCCATGCGCGGCTACATTGAGGCCGTGCGCGCGTGCATGCATGCTACTCAGGGTCGTACGGCTAGGGGAGGGGGGGGGGGGGGGATGCCGCGAAAGTGCGATACACCCCATATTGCCACGCGGTAGCCGTTGCCGTCAACACTTTCGTTCGGAAAAAAGCAGTGCTTCTTGCGCTAGCGCTTCAAAACCACATATGGCGCCACTCGTGTGCATAAATAGGCATGGGACACCACTGCCCCCGTACGCATACCACATCACCCTTGGTGTAACAACTACCCACCATGCGCGTAGGGCGTTGAAATTATATCATTCAAGACCTGGACCAAGCCCTACGTGTCGATGACGATGGTTTAGGGGCAAATCATGTTCAAAATGCGGCTGTGATCGCTGCACGCGCAGGCGGGAGAAGGTTCCCGCGGCCTTCTTGTCGCAGGGCAAAGCTTTTCTATAGTAGTGCATGGCCGCACGCTCACAGCGCGCAATCGTGAGCCCAGTGGGACGGCAACGGCGTGCCCCTTAATGCGTCGACGCTGGTGGAAATAATGTTGTGACAGTGGGGATCCGGCATGGCGGCTGTGGGCACTGCTCATCCAAGGGGGGCATGTGCCAAATATGAGTAGTCCGTGCACGAGTACACACAACACAGTGTCCCGCCACCGTGGATCAGGGTTTGAGATTCACTTGGCGTAAAGTTCCACGCCAATGTGTTGACCACATGCTGACACATACGTCAGATTTTGACCTAATATTTCTGAAAAAATCGAGAAGTGCCTAAATGACCTCGGGCGACCGTGCTTTCGATGCGACAATTGTACCCGTGCTTGCTTAGCTTGTAGTGGTATTTATGTAAACTTTTTCTGACGTTTCCTCGCAACGCATTGAGCGATACCGCGAGTTTGAGAGCCGCACCACTGAAGTCAGCACTACTGCAGTGGCGATGGTATCATGCCACACCATGCACGGGCGCACACCATTGTGGCCCCACCCCACCCAAAATTACCCTAGTCTATTTGCCGACATGTTTTCTTGCCCGTCCATGGCCATCCCACCATGCAATGGTCTATGCACGCGCTGCGGGACGTGCGGGGCACCAACCCCCGTTGTTGTGGGGTACTGGAAACACTCAATGTGGCCCAGGTGCCACTCCTGCAGGACACTTGTTTGGGCCAAAGGGCTTGCTTAAACCCTGTGGTGATAAAGGCTGATCATAAATGTGCAACATTCCAGGATTTCACGTCATAAACCCTATGTTCAGCTGCCCTACTATTCGTAAGCTCGAATTCCGCGAGACAGGGGCCTGGGACTAATGTGGAGGGGTGTTTTATTCCGCTTGATGCGCGCGCTGCTGCCGGGTACGGAGTGTATGGGTGTACAGGATACAGGTAAGATAATTAGATAAGCGACTACCTGTACCGTACCTGTATATTCTTTTTGGTTACAGGGAGAGCGTCAGAGCGTCAAGAGAATGGCCGGGAAGTAATAATCCTGACGGGGGACGGAAAAAGCCTACATTTAAGCAGGACCCTCTTAGCGACGGGCCCTGTATGTATCATTAGAGGTTTATTTTTAAACCCTAAGCTAACCCGGGTTCAGGTGCCCTGTGCTGAAGTTTCGGGTTCAGCATCATCGTCGCGCGCGGGCCGCCGTGCGCGCCTCGCTACAGGGTACTGTACTGTCTGATGGGTCGCATCGCTCGCATCGTCAGCAGCGGAGGGCAGCCGCGAAAAACCGGACGTCCGCCGCGCGCTGACCAAGCCGACTGCGAGCCGACCTCACGTGTGTCGCCGACAGCACCATCCTCACCAGCCAGCCAGCCGGGTACCTCGACCATCGCTAATTTTTAAGTTTAGGAACATACATACCAGGCATGATGCTGGGTGGCACCGGGGAGGAGCTGGGTGAGGAGGCTGGTGGCGCATACCAGCTGGAGGAGGCCGAGGAGCTTGGGGAGCTGGTGGCCGCGGCGGTGGGCAGCGGGACGCAGCCCGCGCGAGCCGCTTTCCCGCGGTTCAGAGAGATCGTGCGCCCCGCCAGCAGCACCTCGTGTCAGCAATTTCCCACCCACGCTCACGCCCGCGCACGGCGCTGGCGCAGGCACCGACCTGCCAGCCCCAGCCCCAGGACCGGCCGGGGCTGGCCTCCTGTCTCCTCCGCGCCCTCCGACGGCATGTTAAAAGTGGGCTGCAAGGACACACAACATCGTCGCAGACGATGTACCTATATCTACTCCAGTGATTTGGATATTTTGGACCCATTGTCCGCATTACAGATGTACTCGGCCGTCGTTACCGCAAGAATGCGGCATAGAATTTGCACCGGGCACCGAGGCGCCGGCATACAGCATCCAGTATACGCAGGAGACACCACAGATGGGAGGGATGTGCTGCTGTACGGATGAATGGAACACACACAAACCATGCACCAGCTTTCACTTTCTTAGTTGTTTAGGGGCATCTCTTCCTCTTGTCCTGTGCTGGCTGGCTGCAATCATTGCCTCCAGCCATCGCTATGGCATGTGGCATGGCGGAGGCAGACGGCGCATGCCGGGGCGAGGTCGCTGATGATCCGGAAACGGGTGTCTCCATGGCCGCCCTGTTCCAGGTGGGCAAGTACCAGGAGCAATCGCAGCTGCTGGATCCGCACCTGGAGGACATCATCAAGCCGCTGGCGGCAGCGCTGCGCGAGGAGGCGGCCAGGGCGGACAGCGCTGACCTGGACCGCGTGCAGGCGGTGAGCCGGCTGGTGGAGGTGCGCCCTGGCCGCCCAATCCCAGCCACACCAGCAGCGGCAGCTGGCCGGCACCCGAGCGAGGCCAGACTGATGCGGAGCCTGGCGCGCAGGCGGTGAGCAACACGCGCGGCTACAAGGCTGTGGTCAAGTTCTTTCCCAACGATGCCGCGTGCCTGGAGCCCGTCACCTTCCTGCTGCAGAAGCTGGAGCGGGAGGGGCGCGAGAAGACCAGCACGGATGACGACCAGGTGGGCCATGTGCAGCGGCCCCGCTGCGCCGACGCGAGCGGTGCGGTACCCGGACGCACGATCGGCGCGAGGGAGATCCGCCTGACGGGCATGTGCTGCCCTACCAGGGCGGCGTCTGGGAGGCGATGTGCACGCTGCTGCTGTGGCTCTCCATGCTGGTGCTCATCCCCTTTGACCTCTCCACCGTCGACACCTCGCAGTCAGGCGGCAGCGGTGCCTCCCCCCCCCCACCCCCCATGTCCCTCTTAGCCCGACAGCACCCTGCCCCACATATCCATCTGGGCATGCCCCCATGCTCACCACCGCAACCGGCGGTTGGCAGGCGAGCAGCTGCTGGTGGAGAGCATTATCCAGCTGTGCCAGCGCCAGCTGAGCAGCCCCGCCAAGAGCCGCGAGATGGCGGCGGTGCTGCTGGCGCGCCTGCTCACGCGGCCGGACACCACGCCCCAGCTGGCGGCCTTTCTGAGCTGGACGGAGGGCGTGCTGGTGGACGACGGCCCGGGGAACGCGTTCCTGGTGCCAGGTGCCCCCCCCCCCCCCCCCCCTCCCTGGCTGCAACGTGCCTGTTCTGTGGATGCAATGCGGCGGGGAGACAGGCGCGCCGTCCTGACTGGGTGGTGGTGCAAACAGCTGTGACCCACACGCTGGCCGGCCATCTTCAAGCTTGGCTCGCGCGAAGCGCTGCTCCCGGCTGCCACACAAGTCAGCCCCCCCCCCCCCCCCCCCCCCCCCCCCCCCCGCCCCTCGACCTTTCTCCTCAGTGCCTGCCCTGCCTCCTTCCAACACCGTGCGTGTACCACAAGTATATGCATAATTCATGATGCAGTCCTTACCCGAGCATGAAGCGCAGTCCTTCAGGACCCCCTCACCCGCTGGCACCTCGCTTGGCTCGCTGAACCCCCTTTCCCAACCCGGCGCTGCAGGTGTGGGCACAGGCCACGGCGCTGGCGCGCAGCCCAGCCATTGCCAGCAATGTGCTGACGCGCAAGCTGGCGGTGAAGCTGCTGCAGCGAGTGACGCTCACCTTCCTGGAGCCGCGCGTCCCCGCGTGGCGCTACGAGCGCGCCAGCACCAGCCTCAGCCACACGCTGGGCGGCGGCGGCGGCGGGGGGGCGCCTTGTGCTGATCCTGACGCCGCGCGCGGCGGCGAGGAGTTTGAGGTGGTGGAGGAGACGGAGGAGGCGATCGAGCTGCTGCTCACCGGGCTCAAGGACAAGGACACTGTCGTGCGCTGGTCCTCCGCCAAGGGGCTGGGCCGCGTGCTGGGCCGGCTGCCCCGGGTGAGGAGCCTCCGTTCTCCCCCTCTTTCCCCGCCCCCTTTTCATCGAGGGCCCGCTTGTGGTGCGGAAGGGCGGGCTGACGGCCCTGGTGATGTCGCGGCAGGACCTCGGCGACGAGGTGGTCAACTGCATCATGGAGCTCATGGTGCGCACCGAGCCGGACTCCGCGTGGCACGGCTCGTGCCTGGCGCTGGCGGAGCTGGTGCGGCGCGGGCTGCTGCTGCCGAATCGTCTGCCGGGTGCGCTGTCCCGAAAGCCCATCCTGTGCTGCCTGCGGCGGGGAAGCAGCAGGCGTGGGGACACCATCAACCGCTCATCCCGCCCCCCACTGCCTGCTGGCAGACACGGTGCCGCTGATCGTGGACGCACTGCACTACGACGTGCGACGCGGGCCGCACAGCGTGGGCGCCCACGTGCGGGACGCCGCCGCCTATGTGTGCTGGGCCTTTGCGCGCGCGTACACTGCGGAGGTGATGGCGGACGCCACGGCCGCGCTCGCGCCGTCGCTGCTCACCGTGTCGTGCTACGATCGCGAGGTCAACTGCCGCCGGGCCGCCTCCGCCGCCTTTCAGGAGGTGAGGTTGCCGCCACTCCCTCTATCTGTCCGCCCGCGACACACATGCGCCACTTGCGTCTGTATGTCCACGGTGGCGGTACCCAGACCGATCAACGCCTGCGTTTTCGTGGCCGTCCATGCTTGCCCGTCCCCTTGCCATTTGACAATGTCCATGGCCACCGGCGGGAGGCCATTCCAATGTTGCCTCAGCTGGCGTTGACGCAACGGTGGGCGGCTTGTAGATTGTGGGCCGCCACGGCAACTTCAAGAACGGTATCGACATCATCACCGCCGCTGACTACTTCGCGCTCAGCGTGCGCGCCAACGCGTACCTCAGCGTCGCGCCCTTTGTCGCCGGCTTCGCGGAGTACCGCTCCGTCATGGCGGAGCACCTGCTGAGCACCAAGCTGCAGCACTGGGACAAGGGACTGCGCTGTCTCGCGGCGCGCGCCCTCGGCGCCCTCGTGGCCTCCCAGCCTGCGCTCTTCCAGGCGATGGTGGACCGCCTTCTGCCGCTGAGTCTGGACAAGACGCTGGAGGTGCGCCACGACGCCCCGCACCACATGCGTGTCCGCCACCGCGTGCACGCGCCCGCATGGCGGAAGAGCAGGGTCCTGAGAGCAGTTCAGGCCACACACACACACATATATGTATATGTATATGTATATGTATATATGTATATATATGTGTGTGTGTGTGTGTTTATTATATTGCGGCTGAATTTCCTGGATCTGTTGGCATGTCACTGGGATTTGCCTTCATAGCAGGAATATAGCCGGAACCCGCCAGCCTTTCCCGTCAGTGAATTCAGCTGCTGCATTGAAAGCCGACTGCTGCGGTTGAGGCCCGCGCCGGGTCCGAGCTCACCGTCTGGAGGCATAGAAATAGTATTTAGCTGTCAGCAACCGCGAGGCTGGCGCACTCTACTATCGCTCCTGGACTGACGCGGGGTGCGGTGTGCTGGGCGTGACAGGTGCGGCACGGCGCCTGCTACGGCCTGGGGGAGCTGCTGGTGGCGCTGGCGGAGGCGGGCGCGCCACTGAGCGAGGCGCAGGCGGCGGGCGTGGCGAATGCAGTGATCGAGATTGAGAAGGCGCGCCTGTACCGCGGCAAGGGCGGCGAGATCATGCGCGCCGCGGCGTGCCGGCTGCTGGAGTGCACCGCCAAGGCGGGTAGGTCGGCACAGCACGGCGGGAATCCGAGCTACTGCCTATCCTATGGGGGGGGGGGGGGGGGGGGGTTGTGAAAGAGAGGGAGAGGGGGGTGGAGGAGAGAGATGGAATGATTCAAAGCACAGTAATGGAATTTTCGCAATGAAAGCAACACATCTGCCGATAACCCTTCTGATAAGGTGTCCAAATCGCCCTCCCGCCAACCCCTCTACAGAGAGAGACAGAAAGGAGGGGTGACATTTAATGTTCGTTGTGGAATTGGTGTGAATGAAGCGACCTATCTGCCTATCTTGTTGGTTGCCTTCGTTGGGCAGTTTGCCCGCCCCCTGCCTGGCTGACGTCAGAGAGAGATTCAGAGAAAGAGAGAGAGAGAGAGAGGCATGGCTTGCACGGCCACCTTCCACCCATCGGGCACCTGCCTTTCACGCTTGCCGTGGCTCCGCCATGTCCTGGATGCTGAGGCGCGGGTGTTTCGGCCGGATAGGCGTCCCCGTCACGCCGGCGCAGCGCAAGAAGCTGCTGGACTCGCTGGACGAGCAGCTGCGGCACCCCAACGCGGAGATCCAGGAGGGCGCCGCCGCGGCGCTGCACGCCTTCACGCGCGCCTACATGGCAGACGGCAGCGCCGCCGCCGTGAAGCGCACGTCGGGCAAGTGGATCGAGCTGCTGCACGACGCCAACGTTGCGGTGCGCCGCGGCTGCGCGCTGGCGCTGGGCGCTTTGCCTGCGCCGCTCTTCACGCCCAGCCGGGAGGAGGTGCTGCGCGCGCTCTGCGGCGCCCTGGAGGTTACCCCCCCTCCCCCCCCCCCCCCCCCCCCCCCCGGACCCCCGCGCGCGCGCAGGCCGTTCCCTCTCGCATCTACCCAGTCCCCCATCCACCCACCTGCCTTTTGCCCGTGCATTCATAGCGTTTGTGGCACTTAAACTCATATATATATATATATATATATATATATATATATATATATATATATATATATATATATATTCATATATGCCGTGGGGTTCATGATACCGTGGGCTTTTATCCGTACCCTAGTGTTGACAGGAGTATGTGGGCTACTGTGGACACCTGTCAAGACTAGGGTACTGATAAGAACTCACCCATGGTATTTTACAACAAGTTCGACTTGGAATTGTCTTGCGTACATGTTGTTGCGGTGTTTGACAAACCGCAAAAGGCGGGACAGGAGCTTGTCAGCGTGGAACCTGTCATGGGTTCGAGTCCGATGCTTGTTTGCAGTGTCATCAGGGGTGTCTTGCAGGTCACTTGGCAGCATCATCACAGTGCCGCCTTCCCGGGCACCGCCGAAACCCTCAAAAACCATCTATTCTGCTTCCCATCACTCCAATCCTTCATCTGTGGCGGCGACTCCGCAGGCTCTGACGCGACTCCCGCCTGCCCCGCAGATCGAGGAGGACCCCGAGCAGCGCGACCCAGAGAGCCGGGTCAACGCGGCGCGCGCGCTGCGCCCCCTGTGCCGCCTGGCAGCCGAGGAGGAGGGCGCCGCCGCCGCCTCGCTGGAGCACGTCGTCGGCTGCCTGCTGCGCGCGATGGAGGACTACAGCACCGACAATCGCGGCGATGTGGGAAGCTGGGTGCGCGAGGTCCGCATCCCCCCCCCCCCCCTCCCCCCCCTCTCTCTCTCTCCACACGATGCTCGCCCACCTTGCACGATGCCGATCCGGACGAGTGCGCGGGGTCGCAATAGGGTCGCAATTACCTGACCTAGCTATCTATCCGTCATGACAGGCGCAGATGGCATGATCCGCTTAAAGGCGTCCACATTCACACCCAACCCACTTGACTACTACATCAGCAATACCAGCCTCGCGATAATCATATTCTTGGTGCTGTGTCAGCGTCGCAGTTACCCAATGCCAGCGGTATATAAGCACCGCACATTCGTTGATGATTGGCGTTGCCATCATTGCCAAAGTGGCGTACATGTGCGGATGCACTGTGCATGCTCTTGTCCGCGGGTGCCACTGCAATCAGAGTAAACAACATGCCAATGTTTTTTCATCATCCAATCGAATACCGCCGCTCCTACATTTTCCCAGTGCTCAGTTGCACCGCGCTTCTTATTGCGTCAGACATCATCAATGCATGGGGAGTCTGTCTATCTATGCCTCCATTATCATGGTCAACACCGCCAGAGCCTCCATGACCTTGGACTGCATCGCTGGCATTCCTTCACCGCTTGCTGAGTACAACGTGCCGCCCGTGGGGTGCGGCCCCCAGGCGGCTAATGGAGTCGCTCGCCGAGGTGGTGGTGCTCTACGCCAAGCTGGCCGGCGGCGACCAGGCGGCGACGCTGGTGGCCGCATGCGTGGCCAGCATGCTGAAGCAGGCGGTGGAGCGCATCTCACGGGTGCGCGAGGTTGCGGTGGCGAGCCTCGCGGCCATCGTGCAGGGCGACCTCCCGGGCCTGTCGGGTGAGGCGCGCCCGCCTGCTCCTCGCTTGTTGTCACGTGCCCCCAGGTTCCCTGTGCCCACCGGCTGACCTGCCGCCGCCCGCTGCTGCCAGAGCTTCCCGGATTGGAGCTGCTGCAGGCCAAGCTGGCCGACCCGCAAGTCGCTGTGGGCATTGGCTCCGGCGCGTCGGTGCCTTGCCTGGTGCAGCTCATCGCCATCGAGCGCTACCGCCAGCCCGTGTTCGAAGGTGCGCCGCGATCTGGGATAGCCCCCCCCCCCCCCCCCCCCCCCACCCCACCCCACCCCCCCGCGCCCTTCTCATGCCATCTGACCGCATACGCCCATATGCACACATGCGGGTATGCCGACGCGGTGATACCAACACTGCGAATGGGACCGCGCCCTGCCTGCCGATGGTCAAATTGAGACGAAACTACGCACGGTGAACCTACCAATGGCGGATGTTCCCACCGTCAGCGTGCCATCCAAGCTCGAGGATTATACCCCGGGTTTGTATAGGTGCATTGGCACCCGTGCACACGCATGTCTCGAGTGCAAGAACGCCGGCATTCGCTCCCTGAAATGGCGCCAGCAAAGTGCGCTCATGATTTGTAGCGAATCCACCGTCGTTTGCGTCGATTTTGGTTCTGGCTGGGAAGGCTTAACCCGCAACCTCGCTTTGGCGGGATTGCGGTGTATTATCCCCCCCCCCCCCCCCCCCACCCCGCGCGTGCGATGAAGAGAGAGAAACTATATGTATCTTGAAATGTATCAAAATGCGCTACAAATACAAAACGGATTTTCCGACTTGTTGCTTCAAAACAATTCGTCAATTTTTTTGGGGGGGGGGCCTGCGAACCCACTTGAATGGCACGGTAGGTGGCGTTGCGCCGGCACCGGTGTACATGTCAGGCGGGTTTTGGTCGCGCGGGGGCGTGGGGGCAATTACTTGTTGTGCATGGCGCCCAACTTCACTGGCGGCCGTCTCTTTCCATGCCGTGCCTGCAGGCTGCGTTGCCAGCATAGGCGGGCTGGACCAGGCGCTCGGCAAGATCGTGGCCAGCGCCCTGGTGGAGGAAGTCAACAAGGCCGGCGGCGCCGCGTTTGCGATGCCGCTGCTGCTGACCACCTGGCAGGCCAACACGCGCTCCAGGAGGCTGGCCACCCCCTTTGCGCGCATGGCGGACGTCTTTTTCACGCAGCTGGACGTGCGCGCCATGCCGGAGGCCGACGCTGCCCTCACAGACGTACTCCCCCCCCCCCCCCCCCCTCTCACAGCATGGCTGTCGCCCAGGCAATCATGCACCAGCGCACCGGGACCACACGTCGGGTTGGCTACATGATATTGTGCTTGATTCCTCGCGAAGAGGGGGGAACACTGTCTGTCTGGAAATTAACCAGAATACAACACGAAAAGAGAACGGAATCTCAAACTCCCACGGTGCAGTTTGTTGTTACTGTTGGGACCTTCGAACTCATGTATAACCGTATGGCCCCGGTGTGACGTACTCGTTTGCACCGGCGCCAGCCCGTTAACTCTGACTCGTGCGTCCCCCCGCCCGCCCCGGCATTACAGCTGCTGGCGCTGGTGAAGGAGGAGATCCGGGGCTGCTCCGACGTGCCGCGCCTCTTTGCCTGCGCCACGGTGCTGTGCCACCTGCTGGCCGGCGGGAAGGAGGTCCGCGCCGCCGGCCTGCGCGCTGCGCTCGGCCTCCTCATCCACCGCGTGCCAAAGGTGATTCCCGCCGCCACCGTCGCCGCTCTGTGCCCGCCCCGAGTGAGCGTGGGGAAGAGAACGTAACGGTCCGTAATTATTGCCGCCGCGTACGCGGCATTAATAGTTTTAGCAGCGCGAATCGGAACTGCCCTCGGCGACTCCTCACGGCGGGGCACACGCTTCGGTGTCGAAACGGCTTCGCTCTACTGTACGCCATTCATTAAAACTTAAAGCATGCCCCCCTTCCCGGGGACCAGCTGCAGTAGGCTGGTGGCGTTCCACAATGCGAGGGGACCTGTACACATTCGCCTGGGGATGACCCGTACATACAACGCAACCGCCGCCTGTATAGTAGTCAGCCGCACACACATACACAGATACAGATACATACGGTGTACATATACATACGCATTCACATTCACATATACATAATATACCCGCACATTACATGTCCCCAATATACAGATACATACGGTATACATATACAGATACATACACATTCACGTATACACATGCATATACACACACACATACACATATCCATATACGTAATGTACCCGCACATTACATGTACCCATTCTATTTATTAAACTTCTTACGTGCATGCATTGTGTGTATCATACATATTTATACCTGCGTGATGTGGACCTGTGGCGATTGATTAGTAAGGAGCCATGTCGTGCGGCTGGGCGTGTTCCACAGCTGTGGCGGCCTCACCGGCCCTGCGCCACGCCGAGTGTCCGTTCCCGTGAGCCACCCCGGCGCTCGGTGAGGTGCTGCGCCAAGGCTGAGGGTGGCTGCCGGCCGACTCGCAGGTGCGCAAGTTTGTGGCGGAGCAGCTGTACGTGAGCTTGCTCACGCGGCAGGACGACATCGACGACATTGGCGACGACGCGTTTGAGGGCATCTACGACGTGCTGACCGGCACCGTGTGGGACGGCAGCGCCGCGGCCGCCAAGGAGGCGCGCGCCGGCATCTACCCGCTTCTGGGCATGGAGCCGCCCAAACCCAAGGCCGGCGCGGAGGCGGCGCAGGCCAAGCGCGCCGAGGCGGAGCGCGCCGCGGACGAGAACGCCTCGTACGCTGCGCTGCTTGCGGACGCCGAGCGAGGTCTCGGCTGGGGCATGGCCTGAGCGCCATCGCGCCCGCCCCTCTGTGGCGTAGACGCGCTGCGGGTAGATAGGGCCTCGCTCGGGGCAGCACTAGCTAGAAGCAGAGCATGCGGCCACCACGTGGCGCCTGGGCGCGCTTGGAATTTAATTCTACTTCTTTGTGAAAGCGCCTCGGTGCCGATGACGGGCGCTGCAAATAAGTGGTCAATGCAGATGAACTGTAGCGAAAGTGTGCAGAGGCAGGGTATCGTATATTCTTATCGGTTGCATGCGAGTCCAATTTGGCTTTATTACTGCGTCTTTTCGGTGCGCCGGCACCCGCAGCTAAAGCGCATCCCACATCCAGGAGGGGAAAACTAACTACCTGCCTCAAGGTGACTGCTATTTAGACCAGTCACCGCATGCTGGATGTGCTGATTCTAGACAGTGTTGTCTGAAGTGATGCAGGTGCCGATACGGTAGGTAACACAGAGACTGCAGGTCCAAACATGCCCAGCCTGTCAGAGGTCCTATATCGACCTCACTACTATATTAATACATGAATAGTGGATGTCCGACCTTTGGTAGCATGCTACAGGAACTCCAAAGGGGGACTCAGCGACGATGCTACGGGTTTGTATAGCTACTCTCACGTCGGCACCGGCACCAGCAGGTAAAATACTGGTGGTATAGGTGGTGAGCCCTCTGCCCGACTGCTCGCGAACTTGCCTCTGTTGGATGATGAATGGATTGTGGCGCTTGAAGTTTCATGAACCAGATGGCAGCAGTGTGCACTATTGCAGTCGCTTGTTATGCCATCTCATCTCCGTGTTGACCTCTGGCGGACGCTGTGCCACCATCTACAATATACAGAGACATTGGGGGCATCATGACCTTCGGGCCAGCGGGACCCTTCATTTCACAGGGCTGTGTCCCAATCAACGCTGACATGCAGCCCACCCAGCCAACCAGCGCATTTGCCTCTCCAGTAATTAATGACAGTCACCTTATTGTCTTGCCCCCTACATAATGTAGCGGCCCATCCGCCAGGTGTTGCCCAGGTCTAAGTCCACCAGGTTTTGTATCAACAGGCAAGCGGTGGGCAGGCTGACCCAAGCTCACATGCCCGGAATCCGCTGCCTGGTGCCCGCTCGTGACATCATTGGCTGTTTCTTAAAATTGTTCTCATCGGGAGGCGATGCTCGTTTTGTTGCAATCTTTTCGCTCTTTGCACGGTACCGGTACTTTGTCAGTACGGTCTTCTGCCTAAGTATTGTCGGTATATGAACAAATGTCGTCAGTGTACAGGAACCCGGATGAGTACCCCTCGTACTATGTATATAGGTCGCGATTACGGCGCGAAGGCGGCGGCGGCGCGGGGCGGGTCGGTAAGAACAATACCGATCGCGCTCAGGCGGTGCCGCACCGCCGCACCGCGGACAGCATGTGGCCGATGCCGTAAACCAGGCGCTCGTGGTCACTCCGCATGCTTAGCGTCAGCTCGGCCTGCCACTGCGCCAGGCGCACAAGGTGCTGGGGCGGCAAGCGGCCCAGCGGCGCGCAGTCGGCGCCGGCTTCAATAAGTTTGAGAGCCAGCTCGCGGTGGCACTCCTCCACGGCGACCACCAGCGGTGTCTTCCCGTCCGCCGTGGCAGCTTCGAGGTCGGCGCCGGCTGCCAGGCACGCGGACGCCACGACGCCGTGCCCGCCTCGGCTGGCTAGGAAGAGGGGCGTGACACCGCCGACGGCCGCACAGTTGACGTCGGCGCCGGCCGACAGCAGCGCGTCCACCGCGCGGAGGCTGCCTGTCCAGGCGGCCAAGCACAGCGGCGTGACGCGCGGGCCGCTGCCAGTCGAAGCGCTGCCCCACGTGTCGGCGGGCTCGGCGTCATCCGTCTTGGGTGGCTGCCGGTCGAAGCTGACGCGCCGGCGCTTCGCAGACGGGCCGCCGCCCCAGCCGTCGCCGCCATGTGCCTCTGGGCGAGCGCCCGCGTCGAGCAGCAGCTTCACCAGGCCCGAGTGGCCGTGCTTCACGGCGACGCAAAGCGGTGTCAGCCCGGCGGCATCCGGTGTGTCCAGTGCTGCACCGGCGGCCACGAGCGCGGTCACCACTGCAGCATGCCCCTTCCGGACCGCAAGCGACAGCGGGGTGCTGCCCGCAGGCGTGAGGTGCTCCAGTCTCGCCCCGCCCGCGACCAGCGCCTCGACGACGGCCAGGTGGCCCTGCAGGCAAGCCAGCGAAAGAGAGGTGTAACCCTCGACAGTCACCACATCCGGGGCGGCGCCGGCAGCCAGCAGCTCCGACGCGAGGTCGGCGTAGCCGAGCCAGGCGGCCAGGCAGAGGGGGATCCGTGCGCGCAGGGGGGCGCCGGGAAGGAGCCGGTGCACGGCCGCCGCGTGTGGCAAGTGCGCGGCTGCCCCCCGCAGGACCGCCTCCTGCACCGCGATCTCGGCAGCGAGGGCCGGCTCCCCATCGCCGGCATTAGCGCCACCTCCAGCGTGGTGATCCATCGCCGCAGTCGCCATACAAATGGCGCGTCAAGCTCCTCGCAGCCAGGTCGACAGCGCTCCAGGTGGCTACTCCGAGAGCTAGCGCCGGGAAATCACCGCAGTCACGAGGCCTCGAGCCCTGCGTTTCGGAGCAGAACAAAAACCGCCGCCAGTAAGCGGTGTGGTGACGACAGGAGAGTGCAGATGCATGGGGGCTAGGGGGAAGGCTGGGTAGCCGCTGCCGACGCGGCCGCGGCCGGCCTAAATCACGATGGACTCGGGTGCAAGCGTGTTTTGTCGCTGATACAAATACGAGTGGTGACACGGTGGACTCAGATGGCACCACAAAGCGACGAACGGCTGCCTCGGCTGCCTCTAGCGGATACATGCTCGTACGCGGGCGGATAAGTGGGCACCGTGACGACCCCAGCGTACGCTAAGGTGGCTATGAGAAGCGTAAGCTCGGCTGGGTGTTTGCAAAGAGGTGGCCACGACGGCGGGTGGTTGCGTTCCGGAGCGCAAGCGGCGCCGTTGAGCAGTGTGTGGCATCCGAAGGTGGCGCGAGCGACAACAGGACTTACTCGCGACATAGACAGCAAGACGCAGGCCGCTTACCTGGCGTCTGCTGTGAAACTGAGGTTCACTTTCTACTTGGCAGCAGCCTTGACAGCCGGCTTGCTTCCCACAGCGCTACGATTCGGAAGCTCGGCACTCAGCAGGCTCCGGCGACTGGATAATGCGGTACAGAAGCGGTATTGCTTCCTGCTCACCTCGGCTGATCATAGCCTGTCGATCCCCTGTCACTATACCCGGTACTGCTTGCACGGCTAGTGAAAATATGAACCGATACAAGGTTTATTCGATGATGGTCGCGTAGGTCGCAATCCTGTGGTACCGTACTGGTTGGTACCTTGTGATCCTCACCTTCTTCGACGCGCGAGTCGTGTGCCCGGTACAGCATATGAGCGGTGATGGATCTGCGTGGTCTGCGTGCTGCCTTGGCAGATAGAGGTATGACAACTCACTGGCGGAGGGAACCGGACACAGGACGACGCGCCGGAAGATATGTTCCGCGCGAGATTTATACGAGAGCGCGTAATATTGTACGTATAGCTCGAAAACGTGCGCTGGATTGCGTTATTGCTGGAATTAGCGGCTAGAGTGGAGAGCCGGTGTAAAAGTGGCTGCGGCGGTGCGCACGCCAGCGCGTGCACCTGTAATCATCTATCATTCTGTCGCCTAGTCGATCACACGCAATCCTTCCCCAGTACTTTCCGTGCATTATCTTGACGCTCTCCCTGTAACCAAAAAGTTATCACACGCAATCTTCTGCGACACGGGATTCGGCAATTCAGTACTTTATATGTGAGCCAGTACAACAGGTCAACAGTACATGGTGTCGTGGCCGCTAAATACGATGAGGATACTCAATTTTTTCATCCGGGCTTTAACATGGGCGCACTACAAACAAAACTAATACTAACAGCAACTACGACGGGGATAACTACCAGGCGGCGACGAACAAGGAATAGAGACCGTGATACGGGTATGCATTGTTTTGCTGCTTTGCCGGGCTGCAGTGCCGCTACCCTGTACGAGTACAGGTATCGGGCGGTACCGGTACTGTATTTTATGGGGATAGTTGATTTCACAGCCGCCGGCTCCGTGCGCGTGCGCGGCCTCCTTTTTCCGAAAGCCAGTAGTGATAAATAAATAAATCTAGTAGCAATAAATCGACCGAAAAAGCAGTTCGAAAAGATCATTCCGCTTTAAAAATCAGCGACGACCTACACTACATTTTTAACATCATAGAGCGATCGTCTCGTAAGCGAGGGACCCGGGTTCGATTCCCGGCCGATGTATTTCGGCAATATCGGCCCGACGTGTCCTGGGTTTACCCGGTTGATGCATTAACCCTTCGGGGTTAGAATGGCTTTAAGATTTATATATTATATCAGGGCTTTCACAAAAGCGCAATAAAACAGAACTAACAGCAACTATGAAAGGGCTTTAAGATATGCTCACTACAAACATAACTAAAAGCAACTATGAAAAGTTGCCAGCAAAAGAGAGACAGAAGCCTGAAACCAAGATCAAGCATGAGGCCAAGGAGCCAAGAACCAAGGAAGAGCCAAGGGAACAATTAAGTCGCGAACCTGTCAGGAACCAAAGGGTCAAGGGAAGCGCTGAAGCGAAGGAACGACCAGAAAGACCGAAAGGGAAACATGAAACAAATGGGGACCACCGCCCCGGGATAGGCCATCAGCCGTGGCGAGAACGCTTGCAGCCAATGACCCGGGTCATAGCAACACATGCCGACGAGCGACGCGATGCCGGCACAGGAGCACCATCACGTGCCGCGCGCGCCGCCGTGACCCCGCCAAGAACGTTGTCTGCGTGTGCCATGTTGATGAGCAAGGAGAAACGGCGGTGCTACGCAGACAAGAGCTGGCCGATTTTCTGGTAAGCGTGCGTGTGGCTAGCTTTCGCGAGCTCCACCAAGAAGGCCTCAGCGTGCGGGGCCAGCGAGCCGAACTCGGAGACGGCGAAAGGAACAAAGCGAAGCATGCCGGCGGCGTTTCGGACACCCTCATCATACTTAAGACGCCGTGCGGCTCGCAATGCAGTCGTTGGACCCGAGCTTGACACGCCGAGGATAGGGGTAATTGTCGTATCGACAGCAACCGTGTTCCCGTTGATACCACCATACCCAAAAAGCCCCACATTGGCCGGCCGGCCGTCGCTGCCCTTCGGAAGAGAAACAAGCACCGACGGCTCCGTGAGGATCTGGACACCCACGCCCAGGGCGGACTTCATGTCGTGGCAAATGTCGGAAAGGCCATGTATATATATGTGCCGCCCACTCGAGTGCGGCGTGCTTGGAGTCGCCCCGTAAGCAACGTGCCACGTGATCAGCGTACGCGACCGCCCACGCTGATGCAGTGAATTCCACGCCATCATCCTTAAAACGGGCCAGTATGCCTTGTACTGAGAATCAAGGAGCAAAAAGCACAAGGGCATGGCTCGCCAAGGGAGAGGACATGAGCCGCCGGAAGGCCAAATGGGCGGCAAGCAGCAACGCGGAACATGGATTCGTAGTACTCATGGGAACGCTCCGCGAGCGACGACTACAAGATTACACGAACCAGGTAACGCGCCGCCATAGCCAGGATACATGTACTACCGGTAGGCTGTAGCACGATAGATTAGGGCGGGGTATGTAGCGACTGGTGGAAAGAATTATAATAGCGACTACTACCGGTGAGAAAAACATCATCAGTACTGCCATCAAAATACCCGGTACTGACCCGTTAGTTATATAACTGTCCCGCCTATCTTAACTCTAGGTCAGTGCTAGCCACCTCTCGGCCCGTAAACGGCCTCAGCAGCCAACCAGCCCTCCACAGGGGGACGTCAGGGTCCCTTGGGGAGTGCTGACCTGGCTAGGTAGGGAATGTAGCCCGAGTAGACATAAAAGCAGCTGTGACAGTGGAGCCTGCCATCTTCTAGTAGTTTCACTGTGTTTCACACAACGCCCCCGCCCCCTCACCTTGACCTACTTGGATTTCCCTCCACGTTTTCACGAATGTACACCATCATGCCAATTTCGGCTCTTGTCCATGTAAAACAGCCCGAGAGATTTTTTTGGCATAACTCGATTCGACTTTGAAATGCTTGTAGGCCAGTATTTTCCTTGCATTATCTGTAATGATCTAAACTAGTTTATGGGGTTTCCTCCCTTGACCTAACCGCTTTTTAGCTGCAAGTGATGCTCAGTGGTACGGGAACTAGGCATTTGTTGTTGCGCCCTTTTTGGGTGCAGCACGAGTAGACATAAAAGCAGCCAGAACAGCTGAGCCTGCCATCTTCCAGTTTTCGCTCCGTTCCACGCAGCGCTGTAAAAACTGTCTCGTAACCAGTTGCGAGCAAGGTCACCCCAGGTTGTTCAAGACCACACCCGGCTCGCCACCCGAGTGTGATATTCTCGTCCGTACGTCCGTGCGTTACCATGCCAGATGGAGAAGAACCCGTCGCGGAGCCGACGCTGGAGTCGCTGCAAGCAGATGTGCGACCGCTGGCTACAGCTGTAGCTCAATTGACGGCTAGTGAGCGCGTTGTTGATGGAGAAGGGGCACATGGTTCCGGCTTCGGGCAGCGCGTCGCGGGACAGCCGACAGGCAGCGGGGGAGCCGCGGAGCGCCCCGACTTGCTAGAGCTAGCCCAGAGCGGCCGTTCGGAGCAAAATCCGTGAGTGCTGAGGATGACTACCTCGCGGTGCCAGAACTACTGCAGAGAGCAGAGTCTGGTTACGAGGCCGTTCGACCGATCAGCCGAGTGCCTGGACTCTTTCCCCTAAGCACCGACCTAACGAACGAGTACCTCAAGCAGGATGACCGGCGTCTGCCGGCCCAGGAGGAGTATTTGTGGTTGTCGTGTTTCGGGGCCCACATGGCCGCGCTTTTCGTGGCTCTCGACGAGCTGCTGCCCTACGTCCCTGCCACCAACCAGGACTTCACCCCCTACCTCGCGAGAGCTCGGAACCACGCCGAGGCCATCGACAAGGCGTTTCGGTTTCGTTTGGCCTTCCTGCGGAGGCTAAATGAGATCAAGCGTGTGCACGGTGACCAAGGTGTTCTGGACGTGCTGCGAGCCCAGCATTTTCAGCCTGCTTCGGAGCATCTGGGTTCTGAAATTTTTGGGGACCTCATGAGGGACTACGAGCGCCGTGTCTTCGAGGCGACCGTTGCCAGCAGCGCTAAGGCGACCGCTACTACTCGAGTGGCGGCTGCAGCTGCATGTCGTGGGCGTGGGCGAGGACGAGGCGGGGGACGCGGGCGTGGCCGCGAAGGTGAGCACGAGTGA
The DNA here is from genome assembly GCA_006384855.1 of Tetraselmis striata. NCBI lineage: Eukaryota > Viridiplantae > Chlorophyta > Chlorodendrophyceae > Chlorodendrales > Chlorodendraceae > Tetraselmis > Tetraselmis striata. The sequence continues at coordinate 90,567 of VCJN01002185.1, read as the reverse complement.
CGGTGTGGGGCGCCTTTCGTCGGAGCTGCTGGAGCTTTGCGAGGCCACCTTTCGGTGACCGCCGCAAGACGCACCCTTGCAGCTCAACGGCGGAATGAGCGCCCTGTGTCAGGACCTGACCCCCCCACCTTACAGACTTCATTTAGACCTTCCTCGGTGCGGCGCTTCTTACAGCTACAGCAGCGTGTGGCTCAACCATCCGCACACCTGCACATGGCGGCTCAACCAACCGATTTCTTTACCCCATCTCTGCGTCCGTCGGTTGTTACAGTACGTGTTACAACTGGTTCGCAACGACCAAGTTTCGCGCGGGTACGTTACGCGCGTGACAGGCGCTACGAGCGCGAAGGGCGCGCGGGGCGGCCCTCTTACCTGAACCTAGCCCCGCAAACCCGTACCGATGCTACTGCAAACCCGTCCAGCAGCTACCGGCCAACCGCCGGGAACCTAACCGCTGCTGCCGAGTACTTTGCGAACAGTAGTCGTACCGGTGGAACTCTGTCGGTAAAACGACGCACTTACGTGATTGACGAGCCCGAAGCTGTCGCTCCCTGGGCTGCTTCATTGCAATCCCGGCTGCAGGACGCGTTCGGCTCAGACGAGCTGGGCCAACGGACGCTCGACCTACTCTCCAGCTCCCTCAGCGCTCAGACACTCAAGAGCTACGCCGGCCGGCTGTCTCAATTCGCAGAGTCATGCCACGACTCCGAGAACATCAGCGCGCTGGAGGCGACTACTGCCACTGTCGTTCGGTATGTTGCTTGGATCGGCGAGCGAGGACACATCGCAGCTAAGTCGCTGCAGCCTTATCTGTCTGCAATCAACAATCAACACCTTCTTCGAGCTGCACAACCTCGACCCAATCGCTAAGGACAGCCTACACCTGACTTCGTCAAGGCGTGGGCTGATGCTGCGCCAGCGCCGACTGGACGCGGCCCCCTTGCGTGTCCCTCTGCCTGCGGATGTAGCTTATCGCTTCGTCACAAAGGCCGAGCTGATTGTGTCTTCTCCCTACCCGGACTACCACCACGACTTCCGAGCCCTCCTGGCCTCGGTTGTCAACTTCATGTTCTTTGCCAGGGGCCTTACTGGCGTGTCTTGTCGAGTGCGAGACGTGCATGTCAACGCCTACAACATCACCCTGCAAGTGTACCGAGAGAAGGGTCGAGCTGGTCGACGGGGACCCGACAACCTACGCGTACTTCTCCTCCCAGTGTCAGAGCACCCCCGAGTGGCACGTCTCCTGCACCACTTCCTCGACCACGTCCAGTCAGTCCCCCTTGTTACTGTTGGCTTGGCTGTGTCAAACTTCTGGGCTGTCAGTTCGGACGAGCAGTCAAAACCTTGGACTGCGGCTACAATGTCAGACTGGCTGTCCACAGCCGTCCGTCTAGTCAACGCTGCCCCCCCCCCCCCCCCGCTGGCACCTCCTGGACCTCGCACAGTCTTCGCAAGGGCGCAGCCTCTGCAGCGAACGCCATCGGGGTGCCATTGTCCCACATTCGCTACCAAGGCGGTTGGGCCACTAACTCTGACGTCGCTTCGGACTACATCGACCCCAACGTTCTTCCTTCACCGTCCTGGCGTATGGTTCTTCTTTGGACACATCGCCCCCCTACGCCACTTCCAAGTCCAACAGGACTCCGCAGCGGTGGCCTTCCCAGTGCCTCCTTCATGACTTGGCGCTACCTCTTCTCCGTCAATCCACCGCTCTCTCCGTTCGCTCAAGACTGGCAAAACCAGACTCAACTTTGAAATGATCTAAACTAGTTTATGGGGTTTCCTCCCTTGACCAAACCGCTTTTTAGCTACAAGTGCTGCTCAGTGGTACGGGAACTAGGCATCTGTTGTTGCGCCCTTTTTGGGTGCAGCACGAGTAGACATAACAGCAGCCAGAACAGCTGAGCCTGCCATCTTCCAGTTTTCGCTGCGTTCCACGCAGCGCCCCCCCTGACTCCGTTTTCCCTCCACGCTTTCGCTAAACCAACCTGCCAATTTCGGCTCTTGAACGTGTAAAACAGCCTGCGCGATCTTTTTGGCAAAACCAGACTCAAGTTTGAAACCAACAAATCATACCCGCCCCGGGACGGGGCGAGGTTTACTTTACTTTACCTGTATTACATGCATACATAGGCTGATATTACTACGACTGATATAAGGATTAGCTAGGACGTTAGGATTTACAGGTGGGTCCGGCGTCGCCCGCCCTGCTGCTGCTCGCGAGGCACGACAGGACTGCCTCCCAACACCGCCAATCCGCTCATGCTGCTTCCCCGTATTGGGCTGTAGCTCCTCCCTCCCGCAAGACGAACTTCCCTGGCTGCTGCAGACTGGAGTGGGGCGCCGCGAGACGAGACGGTGGCAGGGGCAGGGGCAGCGGCAGCGGCAGGGCAGGGCTGGTCTGATGGAGCCGCTGGGCCTAGCCGCTGGCGAGCGAGAGACTGTCGGCCAGGGGGCAGAGGGGGTACGCGCCCATCCTCTCCGCCGCGCGTTCAGCGATAGCCGCCTCACCCGCCGGACTCACACGCTCTCCTCCCCCCCCCCCCTTCTCATCTCACGCTTCCAATGTTGCTGCGCACCCGCCTGTTTTCCTGAAGCGGGTGTACAAGACGAGCTTCTTGGGGCGGGCAACCATCGTAAAGCAGCGCTTCAACAAAAAGTACCGGCACCCTGTGCTGGACGCCAAGCTCACCAAGCAGCGCTGCAATGGGGTGCGAAGCAACCCCCCCCCCCCCCCCTTCGTGCGTGCATGCGCATCCACCCACCCACCCAAACTGTACGGTAGGATAGGTGTGTGAAGGGATGATGCGTGAATGGCCGTGTTTTCCAACGTCGTCTGTACATGTGTTCATTTTCACTGCTTCATGCCGTGCCATTCAAGTGATGTCGCGACCCCCAAAAGAAATGAGCTGTTTTGCAGTATGAACTCAGAGACTCCATGCGATGTTCGTTTATACCGATAGATGTCCACTGCGTGAATGTAACTATTTTTTCGTGCTCTGCAAGGGGAAAACATAGTGAAACATGCCAACGTCAGAGCGGCGTCTCGCCATGTGCTGCAGCCCTTGCCTATGTACACCATGACGGGGCACGCGCCTGCCGGTGCTCGGGCGCCGTTGGTCTTGGCGGCTGACAGCTGGCTACCGGGCTTGGCGCAGGAGGTGCGCGCGATGGTGCGCGCCCGCCGCATGGGGCTGCGCACCCCGGTGGTGTACCTGGTGGAGCACGAGGCGCACACCATCTACATGGAGCACATCGCCGGCAGCAGCGTGAAGGCGCTGCTGCGCGCGGGGGAGCTGTCGCCCGGGGAGCTGTCGGGGGTGATGGCCAAGGTGGGGCGGGCGCTGGCGGTGCTGCACGACGGCGGCCTCGTGCACGGCGACCTCACCACCTCCAACATGATGCTGGAGGCCGGCACCGGCGAGCTGGTGCTGATCGACTACGGCCTGGCCGCCAACACCGTCATCCCGGAGGACAAGGCGGTGGACCTCTACGTCCTGGAGCGCGCCTTCAGCAGCGCGCACTCGGAGCAGGCGCACCTGGTGCGTGCGATGGTTTCGGGGCGTCCGGTTCTGGCCCCCCATCAGCCGCCATCGCGCCCAGGCAGCACCCATAACTTTAGCTTCCCAATGTGAACTGAGAGCGGTACCGTCGCATCATTTCAGGGTTTCGAACACGTAGAACACATAGCCACACGACTTAAAACAGCGGTGCCCGGTTGTTGGAGGCGCATCCAGTCCCTGCTTCCTGACCCCCCCCCCCCCCCCCCCCTGGTGGTTTCCATCCCCGCACGCAATCGTCAACGCCGCCAGTTTGATGAGGTCCTGGAGGCGTACAAGAACAAGACGCGGCAGTGGTGCCCCACCATGAAGAAGCTGGCGGAGGGTGAGACCCCCCCCCCCCCCCCCCCCCCTTCTCCCAAGGCGTGTTGCCTCCTTCCCGCCATACTCTCCGCCCGGGGCAGCCCCCGGACAGTCCGCAGCCAAGCTCTCCACACACGCGAGGGCGCCCTCCGCCCAGCTCCACCCTTGGATGTGTGGGCCCGTGGAGGGGTCGTGAGCTGAGCCCCACCCGACCGGTGCTGCTGTGCGCGCAGTCCGGATGCGCGGGCGGAAGCGCTCGATGGTGGGCTGACGCGGAGGGGAAGAGGGGGGGCGGAGACCACAGGGAGGGTGGGGAGGCGGGGCAGGCAGCCCCTCGGAGCTCGGCTCGGCTGGACGGGTCGCCGGTGCGGTGGGCGCGTGGATGCCCGGCGGGTCGTGCGCAAGCTTGTAACACACCCTAACCCCCAAGCCCTGAATCCCCCACCCGCGGGTGGGCAGGCAGCCCGTCAGCCCCTGCGCGGCGCGGCCGCTGGTGTGAGGCCTGCTGCTGCTCGCGGGGCCGCAGCCTCAGCCCACGACGATGCGCCGCGACGGCTCCCCTATCCTGCGGCGCAGCTCCTCCACCAGCGAAGCCAGCGCCACGTCGTCCTCCGTGCGCGCCTTCATGTCCTGCAGGCGGCGCGGAAGGGAGGGCCACCACGTGGGGGGTGGTTGTGGGGGCAATCAGCGCGCCGCCAAAGCATAATGAAAATACACAAGTCCACAAAAACCACTAAAAACAACCAAGTATTTGAGGGGCGTCATGTGGATCATTCAGCGGTGTGCTGGCATGCTGATCCAGTGCTCTACATGTTTTCGCCTCGGAAGGTAAACCGTGCGTAACCCAGAGCCTGTGTAGTTTGGTGTGTGTGGCAGCGGGAGCAAGGGCGGCGTCGCGGGTGCGGGGCAACACGGGGTGAGGGCCGCACCTTTAGCTTCACGATGCCGGCCTCCAGCTCCGAGTCACCAAAGAGCACCATGTAAGGCACCCCCTTCTCCAGGGCGTACGTCAGCTGGTCGCCCATCTTGGGGTTGGGCTGCAGCAGGCAGGAGGGGGAGGGGGGGTGGAAGAGGACACACTGAAAGTCAGGAACGACAACAGCCGGGGGGCCGTAGCCAGGAGTACATACTACTAGGGGGGTCGGCGTGCAGTAGTTGCAATGCCACACCATCTCCGTGTTTAGGTGGTTTCGGAGCAGTGGCCTCGCAGGATACCGGCGTATGGCGAGATGTTGATGGCACTTTCTTGGCGAGAGGGAGGGGGGGGGGGGGGGGGGGGAGGAGTATACAAAGGCCTGCCGGGAAGGGGGGCAGTTTGAGAGGATATCGGTGTCACCTTGAAGCCGAACTCAGCGGCGATGCCGGCCGACCACAGCGTGTTGGCGATCTCCATGCGCTTGACCTGCATGCCGTTGCCGATGGACGCCACCAGCACCTGCGTCTCGTTCTCCCGGATGGCCTCGCCGCTCTCGGCGGCCGCGGCGCGCAGCTTGGCCTCCAGGATGGAGAAGACGCGCTCGATGCCAATGGAGACGCCCACCGCGGGCACGTCCTTCCCGCTAAACATGCCCACCAGCCGGTCGTACCTGCGCACCAGACGACAGCGCGCGGCGTCAGGTCGGCAGTCAGCAGCCACACGTGTTGCCATCCGCAAAAGGGACAGCTGGGAAGATACGGGGAGGGGGCCGATGCCTGCCACCGGCGGCAATGGAGCCGACGCCTCCGCCCGTCAGCACGGCCTCGTAGATCACGCCTGCAAATAGGGTCCAGGTCATGCGGCGTCAGTGGGAGCATCGTGGGGGCATGGACAGAGCTAGAGGAAAGTGGCAAGGGGGGGTAAGGGGGCAGCGGTTCAGGATTGCAGCGTCTGCTGCTTGCACGTCGCGATTGCTGACTGTACACTGTGCCACAAGAGTTCACAGCAGGTGCTGTCCGTGCGCAAAAATGCGTGGCTTTTATGCCAAATGGGAAGTGGTGTGGATGTTTGGGGTGATTGTTTTGCACGAAGGGCGTTATGGGCGGGTGGGGGGAGGGAGCTTGCCGGTGTAGTAGTCGAGGCCTCGGGCCAGGCTGAGGTCGAAGCTGATCGCGTGGAGTGCGCCCATGGACTCAAGGTACTGGAACAGGATCCGCATGTCCGCCAGCGTGGCGGAGGAGATGGGGTGGGTGGCTGCGGGTCCGGGCAGCATGGGGGGCTGTCAGGTCGAGGAAGTATCAAGGAATACGTGGCAGCCAGTGCTGGCTGGGGACAGGTTGGAGGGGAGAACGTGAGGAGAGCGGGGAAAAGGGGGGCGTACACAGTGCGCAGCTGTCAGCCGTCAGCCGCTCCAGCATCTCCCATGGCTCGCCCTTCATCTTGACGTACTGCTCAATGCGGTCCGCCACCTCGCCGGGGAGACCCTGCCACCACGGTGTGTGTCCACGTCAATCCTTCAGTCCTCAAGAGAGTGGTGGATAGCACCGCCATCCGACAGGCCCGATGAGCGGCGGTCCCGGTCGGGCCACCCCCCGGGCGCGCACCTTGTCCTCCACCATCTCCCGCCGCACCTCCCCCCACTCCTCCTTGTCCAGCTTGTCGATGGCGGAGCAGATGGGGCGGAACTTGGAGGCCGGCACGCCGGCGATGTCCATCATCGTGTCAAGGAGGCCGCGGTGGTTGAGCTTGATCTGCATGGCAGGGCACCATCGAGGGTGCGGCACGGTGAGGCTGGAGCCACGGGCCACATAATAAAATATTACTAAAAGGGCACCGTCACACTTGCAATGGATGCACATACAGCCTTGCAGGAGAATCAATGACACTGTCTCCGGCGCTTTCAGTGCCTGCCATCCTGTTTCATTTTGTAGCGTTGTGTGCTTGTGTTCCGTTGTACTTTCGGTCATTAAGTTGGGTTTGGAGAGTGAGAATCGGGTCGGCACTTTCGGATACAGTATCTCTTGTGGGTGCGAGGGCTTAGCCGTCGACCCAATCACAAAGCGGCGATGCTCTTAAAACCACATTCAGCTCGATTTAAGATCTCCCCCCCCCCCCCCCCCCCCTCCCTTAGTGGACTCGTAGCGCGAATTCTCACTGAGCTGCTGCAGCGCAAACAGAATGGTTGAAGAGCAAGGCAAGGGGGGGGGGGGGGGGGGCGCATGCTGCTAAGGGTGGTCCGTGGCACAGGCACTCGAGGGAAATTGTGCAGCGGAGAGCCAGCTGGGCGGCGCACCACAAAGTCCCCGAGTGACAGGTCGGTCAGGATCTCCGTGAGCACCTTCAGCACCTCAGCATCGGGGACCATCGCCGAGTAGGCGCCCGCGATGTCAAAGTCGCATTGGAAAAACTCGCTGCGCACGGCGCAGGCAAAGGGGGAGGGGGGTGAGGGGCATGTCAGCAGCGGCAACCCAGACAGTGGTTTGGGTTTATGACCTTGCAGAGCATGTTTGTTCATGAGTTGAGGTGGGAGAGGGGTGAGCGGGGCAGGACCGGAAGCGGCCGCGTGTCATCTGCGGCTGGTCGCGGCGGTAGACGCGCGCGATGTGGTAGCGCTTGATGTTGCCCATGCCGTGCAGCGCGGCGAAGCGCGCAAAGGGCACGGTGAGGTCATAGCGCAGCGATAGGCTCTCGCCGCCCTGGTCCGCCAGGTCGTAGATCAGCTTGCTGTCCTCTCCGTACTTGCCCATCAGAGTCTCGCGCAGCTCGAACACCGGGCGTGTCGATGGCGACGGCGCCGTGGCGCTTAAACACACTCACGATCTTGGCAAACGCGCCCTCGCGGATGGTCATCTGGTCGGGCATGAAGTCGCGCGTGCCCTTGGCGATCTTCGGCTTGCGCGTGGCCTGCGCACAGGGCGGAGGCACATTGGTGTCAGGGACGCGACCGCACGCCGCCGTCGGGAGGCGCGCATGGGGGCAGGGGCTTTGCGCACCTGGTTGGCCTCGATCACGCGCTTCAGCATGTCCAGGAGCGGCGGCAGCTTGGCCGGCGCAGACATGGCCGCAAGAGCCTGTGGCGCGCATCGGGTATCACCAATGAATTCATCATCTGGCCTTTGGCTGTCGTCGACCAGCCCGGGCTGAGTGCCGTGACGGGCCACCGAAGAGAGCTCAAGAGGTCAGGAGGCATGGGCAGGTTGGGGTGGGCCGGGGGACCTGTGTCCAACTCGGCAGCTTGTCCGCGGGGGCGGAGACGGCATCCAGCGACAGCGCCGCCAATCTGCCCCTCCAGCTGCCCCTCCGCCAGCGTGCCCTCCAGCGCGGCGCGCAGCATGGCGGTGCCCTTGCCCAGCGCCATGCCCTGCGGGCCGCCGCCCTTACCCTTCTTGCCCTTCTTGCCCTTGCCCTCGGCCTCCTCCGCGGGCGGCGCAGCGATGGGCTGGCTGTCGCCCTCCTGCAGGCGCAGAGTCAGCACCGCCGCGAGTGCCTGCAGGTGGGGGAAGGCAGGAGGCAGCAGCAGTGAGAACCGTGTTCAGCCAGGGAGGTGTCGCCAGGGGACCGGGAATAAGTTCCGCTAATGACAGCTAATACACACGCGGATGCACGCGCTGCGGAGCGTGACTGTGCGGCCCGCAGGGTGATGCCCAAGGCTGTGGAGGTAAAAGCAGCACGCGGGCGACTGTATTGGGGCCGGATCGATGTGGCCACCGGTTTTGACACCGCTCGCCACGGGGTGAGGGCCGGGCGGTGCTTCGAACGGGGCGGAGGGCGCATCTGCTGCTGGTACACAAAACGCAAAACCCACCTACACACAAGGAGGTTTCTGGGGCCCTTCAACTGACAGTGCGTCGCCTAATTTGAGTCCTCAAGTTGTGGAGGCAAGCAGCAAAGGCCAAGGCGAAGGTCGGGGCGAATCAGAGCGTAGGAGGGACTGCAGGACAGGCGGAGAGAAGGCTGTGCGGCCCGCAGGGTGATGCCCGGAGCTGTGGGGGTGAGTGCAGCGCACGGGCGACCGTATTGGGGCCGGATCGATGTGGCCACCGGTTTTGACACCGCACGCCACGGGGTGAGGGCCGGGCGGTGCTTCGAACGGGGCGGAGGGCGGTGCCAGTGGTAGAATGATACCAATTGCCATTGTCGCGAGGCCCACCTATCTTAACTTGCTCGGAGGTAATAGAGGCGTTCCAAGGGTAGCGAGGGTAGCCAAACAAGAACCCAGGGGATGGGGCAAGGTGCGAGCCCGAGCACCGCCTATCTTGCAGCCATGGATACTCAGACCTTTTCATCCTGATTGACCATCCCATTCATGTTACTTGCTTGGAGGTAATGCCAATGCAATGCCAAGGGTAGCCAAATAGGGTTTTAGGGTATTGATGGAGTGATAGGGGCGGCACAGGCCAGAGAGAAAAGACAGGGAGGAGAGGAAGAGGGGGAGGGAGAAGGGGTGGCGCGCAGGTGTGCGGCCCGCAGGGTGATGCCCAAGGCTGTGGAGGTAAAAGCAGCACGCGGGCGACCGTATTGGGGCCGGACCGATGTGGCCACCGGTTTTGACACCGCCCGCCACAGGGTGAGGGCCGGGCGGTGCTTCGAACGGGGCGGAGGGCGGTGCCGGTGTTAGAATGATACCAAGAGTCATTCCTGCGGACCGAGCACCATCTATCTTAAATTGCTTGGAGGTAATAGGGATGTCCAAAGGGTAGCGAGTGTGGCCAAACAGGCACCCAGGGGATGGAGCAAGGCGCGAGGCACATGCTAGAGGGGTGAGACAGCTGAAATGGGGAAGGAGCACGGGTGTGCGGCCCGCAGGGTGATGCCCGGGGCTGTGGGGGTGAGTGGCAGCGCGCGGGCGACCGTATTGGGGCCGGGGCGATGTGGCCACCGGTTTTGACACCGCTCGCCACGGGGTGAGGGCCGGGCGGTGCTTCGAACGGGGCGGAGGGCGGTGCCGGTGGGGTAGAATGATACCAATCGTCATTGCCGCGAGGCCCAGCACCACATATCGTGCAGTCATGGATGCTCAGGCCTTCACATCCTGCTTGATAACCCTATTCATGTAATTTGCTTGGAGGTAATGCCGATGTTCCAAGAGAAACAAGGGTAGCCAAATAGGGGGGGAGGAATAGGCAACGGCACAGGCCACAGGGAAAAATACAGCGAGAGGAGAAGAAGGGGTGTGTGTGTGGGGGGCACAGGTGTGCGGCCCGCAGGGTGATGCCCGGGGCTGTGGGGGTGAGTGGCAGCGCGCGGGCGACCGTATTGGGGCCGGGGCGATGTGGCCACCGGTTTTGACACCGCCCGCCACGGGGTGAGGGCCGGGCGGTGCTTCGAACGGGGCGGAGAGCGCTCATGGAGGGGTGGGCGCAGCCGCTACAGACAAAAGTGGGGGCGGGGTGGGGGCAGTGGGTAATGGGGGAGATAGGAGGGCACAGGAGTGCCCGTTTTGAGGACCAGCTCGGGTGGTGGCTCACCTCCAGCACGCAGAGCCGCTGCGCCACGCTCAGCACCTTGCCCGCCGCCTGCACCGCCTTGAGCTCTGCGGCGTCAAGGGAGGTATGGGTTTGGGGGGAGGGGGCAAAGGTCTAAGCCGGCCATGCGCCAAGCGAGGGTGAGGGTGACCACAAGCGGGCAGTCGGGGGGCGGCAGCTCACCCGGCGCGCGGCCCTCGGCGAGGCTGACGGCCGCGAAGACGCCCGACACCTCGCGCACGGTGCTGGAGAGCGACTCTCGCGCGTCCAGCACGCTGGGCGTGAGCGCCTCGGCCAGCAGCTGCCCGGCGGAGCTCTCCGCTTCGGCGCCGGGCGGCTGCACACAGGTTGGGGAGGGGGGGGGGGGGGGGGGGTAAGTCGTCAGTTTGCGAGAGGGTGGAGGCTTCACCCTGACAGAGAATATACACCTAAAGGATAGACGTCACTTTGCTGAATCCGATGGGGTCATGGTAAACGTCTGCATTATTGAGCTCTGCCCAAGCCTCAAGTCTCGCTCTGCAGCTGTGCATGGGTGCCGGAGCGGCAATAAGAACACTGCGAATAAGAACCTGCCCTGCCCGCCAGAGGCCAATCGTAGACGAAACCTTGGCGCACCTATAGTAACTGTTCCTGTAGGTTGGTAGAAAGCCCACCTGGAGGCTTATAATGAGGGTTGTTACAGGTGCGTTGGCACCCGGACATTTGCGTTATGGCAAAGTAAGCCTAGCCACCGAGCTGATCGGTCGGTCGCATCACTGCACTGCACGGCAGCGGCCGCTGCACGCGAGGGAGGCGGACGAGCCAGGCGGCATGCATTACGAGGTAGCGCCTTCCCTGCCTCCATCTGTTGTGAAGAGTAGTGTGTGTGTGTGTGTGTGTGTGTGTGTGGGTGTGGGTGGGTGGGTGTGGTTTGCAAGGGGGTCCGAGGGTGGTGGATACCCCCCGCTGGGCAGGGCGGGCGCCGCACCTTGACGGACGGCAGTCGGGCCAGCATCGCTTCGCAGCGCGCGTAGGAGGAGGTTGCGACCGCCTTGAGGGCGACCGCCAGCTGCGCAGCGGACATCGCGAGCGCGGGGGAGGGCACCAGCGGGCTGTCGCCCGTCTTCCCCGGGGGCAGCGCCAGGGTGGCCAGCTCCACCTGCGCAGCGCCGGTACAGGGGCGACGACATCATAAATCTGCCCTCAACCCTGTTCCATTCCCCACTCTCCTCCCCGCGGGGGGGGAGCCCTTGACACCAAGCCCCCTGGTCGAGCAGCGCTGAGCGGCGGTGGCACCTTGGCGGCCTTGCTTGTGGCATCCAGCGCGTCGCGGGCAGCGCCCAGCACCTGCGGGTATCAGCAGCAGCACCAGCAGCCGTCACCGTCTGAGGAGCGCGGCATCGGAGCTCGGTGGGCAGATGTGGGAGGGACAAGCATGCGCAGTGCGGCTGCTTCCACCTCGGGCGCAGGGGAGGCATGCTGGGGGGGAGGGGAGCAGGGGGTATGTTGGGGTCTCAGGCAGAAGGGAGGCGGCTTGGCGGTATGTGGGCAGCGTGCCCGTTGGTGCCTGGGGCAAGTGGAGGCACTTTGGTGGGTTCCACTAATACTGCAGGCAGACAGAGCGGAGAGGAGGAAGGGGAAAGGGGGAGGGGGATTGTTCTGCTGCTTCGTGCAGTGTGAGGGTGCAGAGGAGTGGGGGGGGAGGGGGATGGGGCACCTGGGGCAGCTCCACCACAAACGGCGCCGCGCCCACGCCGCCCTTCTTGGCGTTGACCTGGCGGCTGCCCTCCAGCAGGCCCGCCAGTTCCGACGCAGCGCCCAGCGCGGCCTTCCCGGGCTGCGCCTCCGCGGCGTCCGTGGCAAACGAGGCGACGCCCGCCTGCAGCGCCTCGCAGGCCAAGCCAGCCACCGCGGTGCAGAGCGCCAGGGCCAGCCCGGTCGAGTGCACTAGCAGGCCCGCCGCGCCGCCGGCCGCGCTCTGCCCCGCCTGCAGCACCGTGCGCTCCGTGCTGCTCAGCCCTGCGCAGGGCGCAAAGGGAAACCGAGGAGGAGACGATGAGGGGCGGACCCGTGCCATGTCCTGACTCGCGCGCTTGGTGGCAGACAGCGCCAAGCCAGTAGGGACACCAGACGGAGCATGGTGGAGGCTGCAGGGGTGGGAGAAGCGTGCAGACTGGGGAGGCATAGCTGGTACATGGAAGAAGGGGGGAAACTTCAGAGAAGGGGGGGGGGGGGGGGGGTACCAGGAGCGCTGAGCTCAGCGGCCGCAAGGGCCTCACTCAGGGGCTTGCCCTCGATGGTTGCGCCCAGGCCCTAGCAGGCACACGCCGCTGCTGGGTCAGCGCCGATGGCCCAAGGGGGGAGGGAACCATGAGGGGCCAAGGGGACAAGAGATGCAGGGACATGGGGAGATGCAATGTGTGTGTGAGGCAGCAGGAGCGAAGGAGGGGGGGGACACCTTGCAGGCGTCGGCCAGTGCGGCCAGCGCGGCAGTCCCGGTGTCGTCCGCGGGCATGCGGGGCGTGACACCCTGCGCAGCCGCCGTGCCGGAGGCTCAGTGCTGCCGCAGCCTGATGCAGGGCATTGTTGCGGCAGTTGCTCTGTCTTGCTGTCTGGTGCTCGGGAGCTGGCTGACTGCCTGGCTAGGTTGGTGTCAGCCCATGGAGAGGCAGCTGCGAAATGGTGGGGCGGGGCGGGAAGGGAAGGGGGGGGGGGGGGCTGCACGCGCTCCCCCTTGCACTCAACAGCAGCGGGCAACAACGGAGATTGACCCTTCCTAATCCCTGCTGTGGCTGCTTCTGGGGGCATGCTGTGTTTCCAGGGCAAGATGGGGGGGATGCGGGGGCAAAGGAGTCTGTTGCCTGGTTGAGGAGCCCCGCGAGGAACTCGGCCACGGTGAGGCGCACGCCGCTCTTGCCGTTGATGAGGCTGGTAAGCTTGAACAGCAGCGCGGCGCGGACCTCCGGGCCGCCCAGTGCACCGACCACTGCCGCGGGCGCCGGCTGCGAGAGACAGCACGAGATAGGAGGAGGGGAAGGAGGGGGCCCAGATACCCAGGAATGAAAGGCCAATTCCAGGGGGGAAATTGGGCGGGGGGGGGGGGGGGGGGGGGCGCATCGTGTCAGTGCTCTTCCTTCCCCCGACGCATAGCCACAGCCAGTGCAGTACACATCAGCAGCGGCTGCCGGCTGCTGCCGTTGTGCCAGGCCTGCAGGCCGGGCGCTCACCGCGCCGCCGTCCTCCTCGGCCACAAAATTCTTCGGCGCGGGCGACTCCTTCTTCACGCGCTCCGCCGCGGCGCTGTCCAGCGCCACCGCCGCGCTGCCGGCGGCCACCTGGCAAAAGAGGAGGGCGAGGGATGGGTAGCAGCGAGATGCGAGAGAAGCGTGAGGCTGGAAGGTCCCCCTCACGCCGACACGTCTACGCGCCAAGGCCGGGGTCGAGAGACTCGAGGGTGACGAGGGGGGTTGCCGCAGTTACCGCGGTGACGTCCTCCAGCGACAGGCCGGCGCCCGCGCCGCCCACAGGCAGTGCCTTGGCCGGCGGCGCCATATTGAAAGCACTAGTTGGGGGGCGGGAGAGGGAATGGCAGGGGGAATACAGGGTTGGATCCGTGCCGGCTGAGCTGTGCGGCGGTTCGGAGAGTGTGGCGGCGCTGGAGGTTCATCAAGCAGCTGCAGCAGCTACCCGTACCAGAGATCCAATGTAACACCCAGCACCCGCCGCCTGCAGGTGCCCTCATCGGCGCACTCCAGCAGCCACAGCAGCGCGCGCGCGGCGCGCCAAGCGCGGCTACTTCTGTTGGCGAAGCAAGTCGTAGAGTTTCTAATTCTAAAAACTTTTTACCTCTGCGGGCCCCGCGGCCGACCGGACACGCACATCAAGACGGTGCCGTGCGATCTACTACTTCAACTGGCAGGAAACTCATCGACAGACATTTCTCACCCTGCAGGCGACGACGTGAGTAGTAACTCGTAGAGCTTTAACCAACGTAAATCTTTGCTCGCAGCGGACTTGTCACGCCAGGCAAGGTGCGTCACGCGGCCGCCCGCGATGCAGGCCGAGGCGGCGCCGGCTGTCGTCCTGCTGGACCTCCCCGAGGAGTGCCTGGTGGCGGTCTGCGCGGCGGTGGCGGCAAGCGCGGAGGCCGCCCGGCTGCCAGTGGCCCTAGCTCGACTGCAGGCCAGCTGCCGCGCGCTCCGGGATCTGCCCGCGGACCGCGCGGCGTGGCTTCCCGCGTGCAGGCGGCGCTGGAGCGCGAGGCCGCGGTGGATGGAGCGGCTCGAGCGGCAGCTGCAGACGGAGGCGGCCAGCGGGGCAGCGGGGGTGGCGGTGGGGGGCTCGCCCGGGGCGGTGCCCTTTCGCGGGGGGACCTGGCGCGACAGGCTCAACGAGGCGGAGGCGGAGGCCGCGCGGCCGCTGAGCGCCGCGCAGCTGCAAGGGATGCGGTACGCCCAGCTTCAAACCTCGGTGGCACTGAAAACAAACTCGGGCGCAACACGTCATATTTTTTTTCCCTTATCAAACTGCCGGTGCGAGCTAGCAACTAGCCGTACATTCTAATCCTTAATTGACGTGACTATGCGCTCAGCTTCGCTATTCTGCTCGCCCGCCGCGCGCAGGTGGTTCCTTCGCTTCAAAAACGACGCGACCGGCATCGTGAGCAGGCCGCAGGCCGCGGAGTTCAGCGCCGCCGGGCTGTTCGTGCTGGGCTATCCGCCGCTCCCGTACAAGCTCGACCCCGACGGGCTGTTCGCCCATGAGGTGCGTTCAACCAGATGCTTTCAGGGCACTCGGCAAGTGAGCATTTGCAGCGGCCGACGGCGGTGGCGGGCGGCGAAGCCATAGTGGCGAATATGCCCGCCCCGTCGACAGTCATCAACGAATCAAGGCGCAGGTTTCGGAGCCGTAAATATTATGTATGGTACATGAGCATGGTTTCGGAGTCGTACTCGTACTCGTAGCAGCGGGCCGGGTGATATATGGTCATCGTGGACGATGGAGCCGACGATATGACGAGGTGCGGTTTCAGAGCAAAGCCCTTGATTTTATGATATTATTTCCATCGGATAGTAGTGGGCGAGGCAACAACTGAGAATGCACAGAAGACTTGATATGTAGTTTCCAATCGGACCAGTGATAATGTGCGGGCGGTGCTCCACGCAGTCTACGGTGGTGCAATCTCAGCCATTAGCCCACTATTGTGGAAGGTATTGATGAAACGCAGCAGGGCGGTTTACCAGAGCCTTTCGATATTCATGCTGACGGGTTTCGGCGTGTTTTCTGACCAATACAGCTGCTGCGCCTTCTAATGCATCATCCGCCTTCACCTCATGACAGTAAGGCAGCATTACCAGCATATACATTACCTGCTAATTTGATATCGCCCTGCTGATCTGATGATATATCAGGCGATCCGCGCCCCCAAAAATTGAGAAATAGTTTCCGCACTTCTTTTATAACCATCACGACGCAAACACACGGACGTAAATAATATCCTCCAAAGGAAAAGTAGCATAATTATACGAAGAGTTGCGGCGCCGTTGAAGTCCTGCCAGGCCTGTGCTGATCCTGCAGCTTGCCGGGCCAGGTGAACCAGCCGTGCACCCTGCAGCTGTCAGAGCTGGGGTGCAGCTGCGAAGCGCGCCCCGAGCAGGCCCTCCTCATCGCCAGCTTCCCCGCCCACCGCGTGACGCGGCTGCCCGATTCCTGGGAGTTTCTCATCGAGAACCAGCATGTGGACATCTGGAGCGTCGTGGACGCCACGGACGGCCGCGTACCGGCTGAGCTTCAGTCCCGCCACCCCAACCCCCAAGGCGCCGACGAGCCAGCACACCCGGGCGCGGCGCCAGACGCTTAGGCAATTAGGCCTGGCACCCGCTGTGGCCTTCCGGGCGGCACTGTCCGCTATCGTATGTGCATCGGGGACGAGGTCAGGCTGGACATCACTAGACAAAGCGCCGGCCTACGAGCACTGCCGTGTACTGCTCTCACCCCGTGACTGTGACAAAACTCCCTGGGCGTGCCCGCTGTACATGTCCGACACGTCACGAGTGACCAAGCCTGACATTCGGACGGCGGCGGCGTACGGCGCCGATAGCCCCAATTGCCCCAACATAATTGACACGGGACGCCACGCCAAAGGTCATCACGGAATGTTTACAAATATGTATTCCGCTGGCAGCTTCCGGAAACGTTGCGTGGCAGAGGGGTGTGACCCTATCGGGTGACTAGCGACCACTGCCACCAGCGGCAGCTAGGCTGGGTGATGTGTGAAGGCCACGCTCAATCACTTGGGAGCGGACTGGAAAGGGGGGGAGGGGGGGGGGGGGGGGGGGGGGGGGGCTCAGCACTGCTCTTGTGGAGCCGGGCTTCGCAGCTCCAGGAGCTCCTCCAGGACGCAGAGCGCCTGCCGCGCGGGCTGCACATAGCGCCGCCCCTCGCTGCGGTCGCCTCCCTCGCCCTCCGCGGCTGCCAGCTCCTCCCCCAGCGCCGCCAGCCGCCCGGGCAGGCCGCCCATCTTGCGCAGCGCCGCCTTGGCGCGCTGCTCGTGGTAGCAGAGCGCGCCCAGCGCGGAGGCCGCGTACGCGGTGGCCTGCGGCACCCGCGCCCCCGCCTCGGTGGCGGCCGCCAGGCAAGGCAGCGCGCGCGGGCTGGAGGTGAAGTGGCTGGTGTTGTCCGGCCAGACGGCCAGGTTGCGCAGCAGCGCCAGCCCCGCCAGCGTGGCCTCCAGCCCGCGCACCGCCGCGAGCACATCCAGCACGCAGTCCATGAGGCCGCCCAGCGCGGGCGCGCGCAGCAGGTGCGCGCCTCCCTCCGCGTGCGCCGCCACCGCCGCCAGCAGGCCCAGCGCGGCGGCGGCGCGCTCCGCAGCGGCGCTGTCCCCGCGGCGCGCGGCGGCCCTCAGGCACGGCAGCGCCACCTCGGCCAGTACGCCGCTCTTGACGAGCGCGGCGGCGCCCTCGGGCCAGGCCGCCAAGTGGCTCAGCACACGGCACGCCAGCGCAAAGGTGGGCACGTCAGGCTTGGACCTGGCGGGAGCGCAGGAGCAGGGGCGCGTCAGCACGCCGTCAGTGCGGATGCAGATACTGCTCAGACAGACAGACAGATAGACAGAGAGAGAGAGAGAGAGAGAGAGAGAGAGAGAGAGAGAGCGAGGGAGAGAGAGAGCCTATGGCTGTATTCATGGCCGCTGATGTATGTATGTATGTATGTATATATATATATGTATGTATGTATGTGTGTATGTATGTATATATGTATGTATGTATGTATGTATGTATGTATGTATATACATATTTGCCTTGTCCTCGTAAAGAGAAAAAGTGTATTATCTTCAAATTAATTTTTCCCACCAGAATGAACAACGAATAAATGGAGTTATCTACAACCATTCTTTTGCCGAACCCAATTCAATGACACGATTACGGGAAATATGCATGAGTGGCATTTCGTAAGGACTATGTACAATGCCATGAATGTGGTACCATGAATGGTAGTGGCATTTCGATGACACGTGCGTTTGGGCTGGGATGGGATGTAGTCGCTAATGGGACCGCATGGAACGAGATTGGGAATGCAGGGCGCTTGCTCGGGACCGCGGGCCAGGTGGGGGCGGCAGCGCACCCGGCAAGCTGCGTGAGCTGGAACAGGAGCGGGGCAGCGCGCTGTCCGCCGCCCGGAGCGTCGCCGTTGGCCGCGGCCGCAATGTCGGCGGCGCTGCGCTGGCAGCAGAGCAGGTTGGCCAGCAGGCAGAGGAGCTCGTGCAGGTGGGCGGGCGACGTCGCGGCGGAGCTGACCGCTGACGGCAGCAGGTCGGCGACCGCGGCCAGGGCGCCAGCGTCCAGGGCGGCCGCCGCCGCCGGCGCGGAGCGCCACACCAGGTGGCGCAGCAGATTCAGCGCCACCACCGCCAGCTGCTTCTTCTCCGCCGTCGCGGCCGGGATCCTCCTCCACCGACGGCGCCTTGACGTCCGCCTCCGAGGCGGCCGGCGGCGGGAACAACGCTGGCAGCAGGCTCTGCGCGGGTGAGGCGCCTGCCGGGCCGCCGGCTCGGCCGGGCAGAGCGGCTCCGCGCCGCCGCGGCGCGCTGTCAGCGGGCGCCGCCTCCTGCGGAGCCCCGGCCTCAGCCACCGTCCCCATACCCCGCCGGTCCGCCTTCTCCTTGCCCTGGCCCTGGCCCTGCGGCGCTCCCCCTTTGATGGCGGAGCCAAACGCCAGCTTCACGCCCGTCACGCCGCGGGGCTTGGGGGCAGCGGAAGGTGGCGCGCTTGCGGGCGCGCTGGTCTGCGCCACGTTGGCCGCCGCCACCTGCCACATCGGTCACCAGCAGGTCCACGCAGTCAGCACGCCCAAGCCACGGACACAAGCCACAGCATTCGTCAGCACGCATGTCCGGCCCGGCAGCCATGTCTCATTACATCATCCGCTTGAGTCACTCTGATCACTCTTGGTATGGGTTCACCACGCATTGTTGTTTGGTGGGCTCCCCCCCCCATGGGAAAGAAGAAAGACCCCAGACGGAGGCAATAACGACCTCAAAGAACGGAGCACAAACGCTGAGCGGGCAGTACAGGATTCGCTGCTGCATCACAAATACTAATCTGACGACCCGCAAAACCAGTGTCAGGGTACGGGGGTGCACAATGGATAGGTACACGGGCTACATGGGCTGCTCTGTACATGTGCACAGATCCTGCCATCCGCAAATTCAGGACAAACGGGGAGCTGCCATGTGCTGCGCTATGCAACGTAAGAACACACGCGTGTTCACTTTTAATACTGATTGGCGCCAGACATGTGCATGGATTATGCAAAGCATGCTGGCAGGCATCGCTCCGCAGTACCGGCGCGTGTAGGGTGCCCGCCCCGCTCGAGATCGTCAGTGGGCCAACGGGTAAACACACAGGCCGAGAGACATTGAGCCCCTCCCCCCCCCCCGCCCCCATCACCGCTCACCTGCAGGCCAGAGCTGGGGCGCCGGCCCACCAGAGCGCGCAGGCGCTGCTGCCGGCTCGGCAGCGCGCCGCTCTCCGACCTAGCCAGCGGCGCCTCCTGCCGGGCGGCGGGCGGCGCGTGGCTGCGCGCAAACGCCAGCAGGGTGCGGTGCAGCTGCAGCTGCAGCGCCGCGGCCTTGGCGCTCAGGCTGTGCGCCAGCAGGGAGCGCAGCGCGGGCGCCACCACCGCCACGAGGCTGCCGCCGCCAGCGGCCAGCGCCTCGGAGAAGTCCGCGGCCAGGGCGTGGCACAGCGCGGACGCGGCGCTGCTGGGCGGGCCTGCCTCCCCGGGCCCGTGGCCATCCTCGCCGGCGGCCGCTTGCGGATGCGGGCGAGCGGCGTCCGGCTCGCCAAGCCACGACGCGGCAGACGGCGCCGAGGACAGCGCCACGGCTAGGAGGCGCGCCGACATCGCCTTGGCGGAGGCGTCCAGGCGGTGCCAGGGCAGGTTCGCCAGGGACGGGAGCAGCCCGGGGCGCGGCAGCCCGGCCGCCAGGCTGGCGACGGCCTGCGGGTGCGCGGCGCCCTCCCACCCCGCCATCAGCGTGGCGGAGGCTGCCGCTGCCGCGGCCAGCGCGGCGCTGTGCAGGCGCGCGAACGACGCGGAGTCGAGCGCGCGGGGGGCGTCGCCGCCGGCGAGCTGACACACCGCGCCCAGAGCCACACTCAGCGCGTGCGGCGCCTCGCCAGGGGCGCCCCTGATCGCCAGCACCCGCGGCAGCAGCTCCGGGCTGCGCTGCGTGGCGACCAGCAGCAGCTGCGCGACCGCGGTGGCCGCCCCTACCGCCGCGCAGCGGTGGCTGCCGCGCACGGTTCCGCCTGCTTGGCGCGCGACTGCCTCCACATCCAGCAGGGCCAGCAGCGCGCGCCAGCCTGCGTCGCCGCCGGGGCTCTCGAGCCGCTCCACACAGGTGTCGGTGTCTGCCAGGCAGGCCTGGTGACCAGGAACAAGGGGGGGGAGGGGACTTGGTGAATAGACTGGCGAGTGGCTTCAGAGGCGGGCAGGGGCTTATTGCCAGAGCGGTCACAAACAGTTGTACATAGCGACCCAAGAGCGTGGCCACAGACAAGATGAATTAGGGGATGGAAGGCGCGCATGTGGAGGTTTGCGTCGGTCGCTGGGGGGAGGATGTCGCAGCCGCAGCGCACCTGCAGGAAGAGCCCCGCAGCGGCGGCCACCAGCACGGGCGCGGTCTTGCGCGCCCGGCCCTCTGTCAGCAGCAGCAGCCCGATGACGCCATCCCACAGGTCGGCGCGCGCCAGCAGCGCGTCCGCCCCGAAGTCCCACACCCGCGCCACCAGCTTCCCCCGCACGCTGGTCACCACCGCCTGCCCGCCCCCACCCGCCCCCGCCCCCGCGCCCGCGCCGGCCGCAGCCGCCTCCTGCACCGCCTTAAGCCGCATCTGCCACCGGGCGACGCCCTCGTTGGCAGCGCCCCAAGGGTTGGCCTCCTCCGCCGCCTCCGCCCTCCCTCCCCTGGCCGCCTCCTCGGGGGCCATCGTCGCGCCGCCCTCCTCGCCGCAGCTCTGCTTCCTCTTGGGTGGACTGGATGGCACGTCCGGATGGCTGCGTCCAGCCGGCAGTGCCTCGCTGCTATCCAGCGCCATGGCGGCCGACAACCAGCGGAGCGCCGCGGCTCGCACCGCCGGCGGGGTGTCTTCGCTCAGGGCAGTGTCAACGGCCACGCTCCCTGCCTCTGGCCACCCGGTCAGCAGCATGCCGCGCGAGGCGGATGCCTCGGGGCCGACCAGCGCCGCCAGGCAGTCCCAGGCGCCCACTCGCAGGCAAGACTGCCCCCATGCACAGCGATCACACACGATTGATCAGTCATCATGGCCGTGCAACTAGTAAACTGATCCTCTCATCCCTTGACATGTAATAAGGCACCCAAGAAGCGGGTGAGATGGTAAAAGCCCAACCTAGAAAAACCTCTGGAACAGCATCCTGCCTTATTGTTGGCCCTTGAGCCAGTGCAACATCACGGGGAACAGTTCATGTGATGGATGCTGAACTGTAGTCTTTACGGGCCAGTAATAATATTCACAATGATCCCAGAGTACCCAGGAGACAGGAAGCCATATCTGTAATTAATGAGTATGCAAATATATTATGAGGGTTTTAACAACATGGTGATACTGTAAACCCTGTGTTTTAGCTATCCCGCTGCTACCAGTACCTGTGGCGCCAACACATGTGAAGAATATTCTGGAAGCATAATCAGCAGAGACGCAGGACACGTGAGATGCCGGAGCAGAGGGTGGGTGGGGGGGGGGGGGGGGGGGTGGTTCACCTGACAATCGCCGGCAAGGCGCGAGAGCCAAAAGGTACCGCCGACGTCTGCCCAGGCAGGCGCCCATCGCGAGGGCGGCAAGGCGCGTGTGATGCGGTTAAGCGCCGCCAAGCCCGCGCCGACGAGCGACTTGAGACGAAAGCCCGTGCCCTTACCGGACGCGGCGTCTCTTGCTGCCCATTGGCACACGTCTCGAACTAACGGCCGTACAGCACTCGCCAGCGCGACAGCGCTGTCGGTTTCGTCGTCGTGGCGGTTCTCGTCACCGCCGTCGGCCAGAAGACCTGCCAGGGAGGAGACCGCGGAGACTGCGGCCAGACGACACGCATAATCCGCCTCGGGACGGCTGACCTGCTCTCGCAGCAGCGTCGGCAGCAAGCGGCCGCCGAGCAGAGTGCGACCCACCGCTGGCGACTGATGTAGGGCGACAAGGCTGGCTAGCAACGTCAGCAATTCAGCGGCCACGGCGTTGCGGGCCAGCGTCGGCCCCGCGTCGCCGGCAGGACGATAGCGAGCCGGCAGCGGCTGCAGTGCGCCGTCGGCGGCGAGCGTAAGCGGCGTGGCACGCGGGCGCGTTGTGTCGACGAGCGCCGCTGGACATGTTGCCTCGAGCGCCTCTGCCAGCGGGAGCGCTAGGCTGGTAGCGCCAGCGGCTACCGCAGCTCGGAGCAGCGGTAGCAGCGCGGCCCACAAAGTCACGTCATCAGGCGTGGCGGGACTCGCGGAGAGCAGCTGGCCTAGCAGCGGCGTCCAGTCGGCGCCGGCCAGGGCGGCGGCCCCCCCAGGGCTGGCCCCTGCCTGCCGCATCGCCTCCAGTGCCGCCAGGCAGTCGGCGTGGCAGGTCGCGGATGCCGCTGCATCGAGCGCCGTGCGGAGCTGCCCTGCGGCATCCACCTGCGAGCGGTCCTTGTCGGAGACCGGCGAGGTGCGTTGCTGCAGAAGCGCCGACACGCGGTGGCGATGTTCCGGGTCGGCCAGTGATGACCGCGAGGGAGCGGCGTTCGGCACGTCCAGCACGGCCACTTCGCATGGGAAAGCATAAGCGGCTAGGAAGGGCGGCGGCAGTAGCAGGCGTCGCGGGCCGTCGACGCCGAGCTGAGCCTCGCACGCGGCGGCGTACTTAGCGGCGCCACCCGCAGCTAGCTCGCCCTGGGGTACAAACAGCAGCTGGCAGAGAACCGCAGCAGCGCCACGACGGACGGACGTAATACCGCTGAGCGCCAGCGGGGCGAGCGGCCTCAGGATGCGCTCGTCGGGAAGTTCCAGCAGCCAGGGCCGCACACCTGCCACGTTCTGCTGCACGACACACTGCGGTCAGTGGAAAAGCTCGATTGTCGGGTCGACTGTACACTACATTCATCCCATATGGAGTGGCGATTGTGCAGCGTGCTGTCCACGGTGGGCCATACTGGTCGGCAGCGTCATGGACAGATAAAAGACTGTAGACGACAACGATAATAATGCTGATATTCGGAAATGTGTATGTATTATTACTTGTGGACATTCGGAATACGAAGCACGCTAGAATATTGATAACGAGGCAGCAAGGGCTCCTGCCGCCACACCTTGATCATGCAGTCCAGCAGCGTGAGGTACGCTGCCGCCAGCTGCGCTTGCGCATAGTTGGCATCTGTGCTGGCGCTGGCAAGCAGCTGGGAGAGCAGGCTCTCCAGCAGGCGGGTGTCGCCCATGGCGTCCGCGAAGCGCCGGCGCCTCGCCAGCGCCGACAGCTGCTCTGCGGTGGAGCGCCGGATGTCGGTGGACAGGTTGCCACACACGAGGATGTCCACCAGGTTGGCCAGGTCCTGAGGATGTGAGGACGGAACAAGACCAAAGTACGGTAGCCACGTCAGCCATGATTGACATCGAACGTGCCATTGCTGCAACAGGCTCGGCCAAAAGGTTGCACACTTGGGGACATATACACACGGACACTTGGATGAGTGAGAATTATAGCAATCAGTTAATGTTATCGTGTTCATTTAAAAAAATAGTCCAGTCAAGCGATGAGCACAATGCCAAAGGACAAATAGTCGCACTCCCGTTTCTGTGGACTCGACTGGGAAAGAGCAGATGCGGCTAGCTATGGGGTAGATGAGGGGGAAGATGGGGAGGGCAGGGGGGGGAGGGGAGGGATACCTTTTCAGAGAAGCGGGCCAGTGCGCGGTCATTTACTGAGGAGGAGGCCTCACGGACCCCGGCAGCAGCGCCACCATCAAGAAGCGCGCGGAAAGGGTCCTCCGCCGCCTCAGCCCAGTCTGCGCCGCCACCCAGCTGCGCCCGCAGCGCCGTCGCCCCCCCACGCCGCCGGGGCTCGCTCGTGCTGAACAGCGCCCGCAGGTGGGGCTGCGCGGAGCGCCACGCCTGCGCCCCCCCTGCCTCTGCCTCCGCCCCCACCTCGCCGGCGGTCATCGCCGCCAGCGTTCCCACCAGCTGCGCCCCCACCACTGGGCTGCCGGCATGGCACTCCAGCCACGCCTGCCAGGGGCGCAGCGCCGCTAGCCCATGCGACCCAGAGACAGCAAGCGCCATCACGATCGAGGCCGCCGCACGGCAGCAGCCCTCATCGGCAAGCCCCTCCTGCACCGCCTGCCGCAGCAGCACGGGCCGCGCCGCCAGTGCGAGCGCCACGCTGTCGCTGCCGCCTCTGCAAACCGCCTCCGCCAGCGCGCCAAAGGCAGCGGCGCGCACGTCCTGTGCCGGGTGGCCCAGCAGCGCCAACAACACCGCCTCCAGCTCTGGATCATCCCCCTGCCCCATCCCGCCGGCATCCCCGCACGCGCCGCTCTGCGCCGCCCAGCGGAGCAACAGCGCGGTGTAGCTAGCCGATGCGGCCGCGTCCTCGCTGACGAGCAGCAGTGAACATGCCTGTCAATCAAAGGTGGGGGTCACAGTAGCAGCAGTCGATCGGGTCAGCCTCCGGATGCGCCCACTCCTCATCAAAACCCAGCAGCCCTGTATAATTACTCCCTCCCTCCCCATCCCCACCCATCCACCGCCACGCACGTTACCCCAAGGTCACCGGCGATGCGCACCTCCCGCATCGTGATCACACAGTGAGCAGGCAGCGGCTCCCCGTCCGCCATGCGCTGCGCCATGTCGGCCGCCTCCGCCGCCGCCACCGCTGCGCCGCCCGCCGCGTCTGCATCCGCTCGCACCGCAGCCACGTCGGGTCGCGCTTCGCTCAGCAGCGGCAGCAGCGCCGCCTGCAGGCCTGGCTGCGCCACGCCTACTGCCCCATCCAGTGCTGCGGCCGCCATCGCCTCCAGCAGCGGCAGCGGAGCCAGAGCCGAAACCTCCCCGGGCGGCACCCCATCCATCAGCCTGACCACCACATCCAGCAGCGCCACGCTGGCCAGGCTAGCGCCGCCCGCAGCGCCGCGCAGCACACCCGACGCGTCCGACAGCGCGCGCAGGTACTGCTGCAGCCGCAGGCCGGAAGCCGCGGTCAGCCCGCCGGCGGCATCCCGCTCCGGAGCCAGAAGCGGTGCCGCCTCCACAAGCAGCGGCAGCAGGTCCGCGTGGCAGCCAGGGTTGGCGGCCAGCGGGAGGCAGGCAAGCACTAGCGGGTGCAGCAGGGGTGTCACACCCAGCTCGCGGGGCTCGCCTGCTCCGGGCGGCAGCACGGGCTGGCTCGGCGGTGGCGGCTGCGGGTAGGCAGCGCCCGCGGGGCGAGGCGCTGCTGCACCCTGCGGCAGCATGGAGCCGTCGCCGGCCAGGCGCAGCGCCCAGCGCAGCCGCTCCACCAGCCGCCGCAGCACGCGCAGCGTTGTCTGTGTCAACGCGCCGTCCGCAGTGCGCAGCAGGCTCGCTGCGTGCTCCACCAGCTTGGGCCTCGCCAGAAACGCCTCCGGTGGGAAGTCCTCCACGGCAGCACCCAGCGCCTGCGCCGCCGCCAGTAGCCGTAAGCCTCCACCCCACCCACCATCAGAGGCCGCTCCGAGTGACCCTCAAACCGAACAGCCGCTGCGAATGGCCCACTAGCGTTACAGAGTACATAGGGGCGGGGGGGGGGGGGGGGGGGGGGGGGAGGGTACCTCCAGCGCCTGGCGCAGAGCAACCGCCTCGTCTGCGTATTGCAGCTGGATGCCGATGTCAAAGAGGTGCTGATCGTCCGCGGTGCCCAGCTGCACGCTCCACAGGCGCCATGCACCGCTGTCCGCCACGCCCGCCGGGTCGCTGCCATTGCTGCTGCGCGTCGCCGCGCGCTCGGCGACACGCAGCGCCATCTGGGCCGCCGCGGAGGTGCGGGACCCAGGCTCGCCCAGTCCTTGCGGCAGGCCATACTGCAGGTGCCCGCGGATAGCGTCCGCCGCGGCGGATAGCCCGTACTGCGGGGCGGCAGCGGCGCCTGTTGAAAGGGTGCCTGCCGGGAAGCGCGGATGTCAGCCCATACGACATCTGCTACTTGCCACAAGTACCAGGACAAACACATTCCCTTCTGCACTGATCGGCCTGATCTAACCCTGTACAGCAGCCACTAGTGGAATGCATGCTCACGGAGCAAGGCGTTGTTAGTGCTCAGTGGAGGCCCGGCAGGTACGAAAAGGCGCAGGACATGATGTCGGAGGATAAGGAGGCGGCCATCCTTGCCTCTGACCTCCCCCAGACCACGGAATTCATCCCTAAGCCCCTTCCCTTCGCTCCCAGATCCTGGAGTGGCGTCCCTTTCCAACAGGGCTGGACTGCTCTAGCGGCGGGCAAGCAGTGCCCGCAGGGTGAGCCAAAGCAGCGGCTCACCTCCCACTGGGCGCGGTGGCTGCGGCTGGCTCGCTGCCTGAGGCGGCATGAACACCCCGTCAGACGCACCAGCCTGGTCCAGGGCCAAGGGGCGGCCACGGCCGGGTGCCTGCGGCATTGGCGTGTCCGCCGCTGCTATGCTGGGTCCGCCGCGGCGGCTCTGGGGCTGGAAGTGGAGGATGTTGGAGACTGCCTGGGGGCACAGGCGCGCTGGGTCAGCTCGTTGGGTGCGCCGTGTGCGAGATGGCTGCATGTGCAGGTGAGTCGTGGGTGCATCTGCCCACCTTCTGTGCCTCGCCCGCCAGTGCGCCCCTGCTGCTCGCCAGCTTGCCCAGCACATCCACCGCGCCGGCCTCCAGCAGGCTCGCTGCGCCGGCCGGCTGGCTCGACACCCGCGCCAGTGCTCGCAGGGCCGCCTGCTGCTGCTCCTGGCTTGCGCCCTCGGCGGGTGTGCCAGATAGCCATGCGAGCAGGTTGGGCACCGCCTTGCCGTTCTGCGCAGCAAGTGTTGGGATGAAGGTGGTGCGTCAGGGTGGTGGCTACAAAGAGCAAGCAGGGCCCATTCCAGATGGGGGGCAGGAGAGGGAGGCTGAAAGGGCTGCGCGTGAGTACTCTTCACTTGAAGTGTTCAACTTTATCAAGCCCGCTTTCGAAGCAAGTAATGTTACCCGAAGAATTCACGGGATTTGAGTTTGCCTCGATAAATTTATGCAAGCCAGCTCCAAATAGAGTCACGCACAGCCCTGGTAACAAGCCACACCTGCGCCAGCTCCGCCTCCGGCAGCAGACCGTGCGTCAGCTTGAATTCCAGGCTCTGCAAAGCGCGACCTCGCACCTCCGCCAGAGGGTGAACTGCCGCGTTCGGATGGGGGGGGGGAAGGGGAGGGGGGGCAGATGAGCACAGCTGTGAGCGCACCGTCCGTACCTACCTGGCGCCCGCCTGCCGACGACCTGAAGCATGGCTGCGCCGAGCGGGCGCTTCGTTGTGTAAGCAAACCCCTCGCCGAGCGGGCAGCGGGCGCACCCAGCTTGTCCACCAGCGCTGGGGCGGAGGAGGAGCCGCCACCGCCCGCCATTGCGATCTATGTTCCGAGCCGTCCCTCGCGCGCTGTGGATATGCACCTCGATTGCTCGCGTGCGGGGGATTATCTGGTCAGCTTGGTGTGTGTGTGTGGGGGGGGGGGGGGGGGGGGGGGGGGGGCTGCAGACGAACGACGGCACGCTGCGGGGCTGTCCCGCGCCGCGGTGTCGGCCTCGCGGCAGCTAAAGAAGCTTGCGGTTGCTGTCCCTGCCGTTGATGTGGGCACTTGGCTGGCTTGCGATCTCTTCAGTTGAGTGGGGTAGTGCGCAACGAGCCCGACCGTGTGGTCGCGATGCTGAGGCGGTGGTTCCTCATCCCGTGCGTTGCGCCATCAGCCCTACTAATCCAGCAACCCATAGTCTCCGCCGAGTCCAGCCGACGGCCAATAGCCCATATGATGGGTTTAGTACAGGGCGGATAGCGTCCAGAGAATGCCCATCCGCCAGGTCGAGGTACAGATATAATGTTACCAGGCCAGGCGGGCGGCGGCAGCACGCGACGCGGCAGCGGAGCGCAGGTGACTCACACCTACACGGACGTCCCGGGGTGTGTAATATGTCTTTTTGGTATGTAATGTGTGGGGTGCTATATTAGCAACTGTCCGTAGTAATAATCCTATACAATATCGTGTGTACCCTGCCTGGCCTGGGTAGTTGAGCAAGAAACCCGCGCCGGACTGCTGACGATCTGCATCGAGGACTACGGCGCGATGAGTAATCCTTACCTGTAGTCAAAGAACCAACAACACCTGTACCTGTACCTGTAGTCAAATAACAACAACATAGCGACTCATACCCGTTGACTGGTCGCTTCTCATACCCGTTGACTGGGATCAGTCAGGGGCGGGATGCATCGTTGACCGCTGACGTACCCCCCCCCCCCCCCCCCCCCCGGCCCCACCTTCCGCACCGCCGCGCGCGCCCGCCGGCGGCGCTGACTACGGCGATGACGACACCAGCCAATCAGCGCATTGCACAGGGCCCCCGGCACCGCCCAACGAGTTTTATTTATAAATAAAAGCATTTACAATAAAGCGACTTCGGGCAGCAGAGGGATACGGGCACTCGTACATGCTGGTTGAATTACAAGTTATAAATATGTTCACAATCAAGCGAATGTTCGCTACTACCATGTAGTCGCTATTACAGCATCGTGCATTGAACCTAAGCACACCTAAAAAAAAAGATCATCATCGAGAAATCTTCTGTTTTAAAACCACTTTGAAAAATTGACTACTACAATATATTTCTATTCCAAGCACAAACTAGCGCGCATGTGTGGTTGCAATTTTCAACGGCTGTGCCTGGCCGTGCCTTTGCCACCCTTCGTCCATGCCTTATTCGATCAAGCGGGTTTTTTCATTTCAATTCTATCCTGGTAATATTCTCGTCTTGTATAATTGCTGACGGTCCATCCATTGTAAGACAATTTAGACGGAATGCCAAGGATTATGTAATCCTTCATGTCTGCAATCCTTTATATTAGGCCGGTCCGATTTAATGTTATGTTTTAGTACTCTACTTTCCGGAGAAACAGAGGGGGGGAGATTCACTTTGTAAGTGGCCTCCACTTTATGTTCACGCACTGAAGTAGTACTTGGAAGCTGGGAGCGGTGCATGAGCGGCTGGGGGCCCAGCCCCGCACCGCCGCCGTTAATATATTGCGTTGGTTACGTCGATAGCGTCTAAGGATTAGAGAACGCAAAGTCTTTAACATCCAGGCCAGGCATATCCTTGGGCGGCGCTTGGCCGGGCTGGACAGACACCTCCCGTTGGCCCACCCTAACCCACCATCTCACCCCTTCTCGCCAAGATGGCTGACAACAACGACTTCTGCCTGAAGATCACCGTGATATGGGAAGGCAGGCTTCTTGCCAAGTGTATGCTCAACTTCGAGCGGGGGTGGCTGGGGCCGTGGCCGGGGCCAGCAGTCGCAACCGGAAGCGCCTACTGAACAGCCAACACAGCCGGCTGCTAGGCAAGACACTTCCACTGCCGTGTCGTCCCGTACTCGTGTAGTTGGCAATCGGACGGGATCTCAGATCGGAGGCATTGGGCGGCTACGTGGAACTGTGCACTGCAAGAAGCCGGACTGCCAGAAGCCGAGGTGCTTCGTCTCTTGGCAAGCATGTTGCAACATGGTGCTTCCATCGCGAGCTGATGAGGAGCCAGCTGTCACACCAGAGGAGACTACCAGCTAGCGGTGAGCTGCTCTGCCTCCCCCTGCATGCCACATTCAGTATATCATCTGCAGCTTACACGCCACTGATTAACCATCATGTCGCCTTGCTGTGTGGCGCAGGTGGCTGGCTGCCAATGGCCTTGCAGTCGGTCAGACCTCTGACACATGTGTGGCATGCAATCTCTGGATGAGAACCATCCTGCTCATCACGCTTCCTTTGTGTTTGATTCCCGCCTGACCTGTGCTGCTCCGGTGGAGATTGAGTATTACACACACAAGAAGAAGAACCCCACTTGGCGGGAGTTCATCCCCACCTTGTGTGCAAAGTGTGCAGGATCATCATCAAGTGAGGCCTGCGGCCACTATGCACTGCCCCCAGCCCCCTTTCACGCTTGCCACACTGCTCCCACTGATGGTGCGTTGTGCTAATGTCCAGGTGAATGGAGACGGAGGACTCATAGATGAGATGTTACAGACTGTATACACCATTGTTCTGCCTTTGTGCAAAATATGTGAGCGTGCCGGCTGTCAGGTGCTCGTGAGGGGCGCCAAGGCCAACTGTGCTGAGAAGATGCGAGAACTTGATAGCTAGGCATGCAACATTATATTGCGCAACATGGCATAGCAGCGCGGTGAGAGCAGCAACACATAGCAAGCGCATACATCATCTTAGCAGCGTCATAGCACATGATGGAGGGGTGGATAGGGCCACGGTATGGTTGGGTTGCCATGATACTGACTGTAATGTGGTGATGGTTCCAGAAAGTGCCCCGCCCTCTCCATTGTATGCTTGCATATGGCAGGGAACACCCTTCTGCACACAGCCATGCATTGAAACCCTAAAAAAAGGTCATGCCAGTGGTAGTTATTATGCGACTTTGGGAACGTTCTACTAAGTACTGTGAGATCAACATGAATAAAGTAGAGGGGGGTGGAAACAGAGGGGGGGGGGGGGGGGTTCTAAAACATAAAATCAAACCGGACCTGCCTTATAAAACGCTATGTAATCCTTCATCGTTATACCAGTATATCTGCTACGCGTTAATATATATACCCGTTCAATTCTACCGTATAAATATTACCTGTCGCGTAAAAGTATAACGCGTAATTCTACCGTATAATTAACGTGTTCATATCGTTGTGGATCGGGCCGCATTTATGTATCGCTTTCTCGTGTAGCAGTCAAACAATGCACGTGTACTTCTCCTGAATAAATGGCAACACAAACTCAAGCAGTATTACTGCTTTCTCATATCGATTCGCAATACTTAAGATGTATCTTCAGTTTTCTTTCACAATAATCGAAACTACCACCAGCAACACTTTTTTCTCTGATATTATATTTATCCTACTTCTAATCGCCAAAATTTGCATATCCTAATATGAGATACACTGATGAGTTCAGCATATCGTAGCTGTAGTGATGGCATACAGCTGCTCAAAATTTTCCGTGGAAGAAGTGAGCGGAAGCTACAGTACGTCTGCTACACATGGTCAGATGTAGATGCCATATGGGCTTTGAGCGTCTACTCCACCGCATGTTGCCATCATGGATGCATCACAAGCGCTATTGGGGCAGCCGCAACATCATGTATAGCTTCGCTGTTAAGAAGGCTCTCAAGATGCTTGGCATCAACACCACATGGCATATCAACATTGCGCCATCAACGACACACCATAACGGCAGGCAATATCGCCTGCCAGCCTGACACCTAGCGCTGAAGCACAGCAGCTTCACAGGAAAGCTGAAGAAGGGCAGGCGCAATCCTGTATAGTTTCACACTTTAGGATCATCACATAGGGCAGGTATTCCACCGCGATGATGACCCCCGCCATGAATAACCCGTGCTTATTTATGTGGTCATCCGTCATCGTCCGTGAGTATTGATTTCCTTAATATAACGTCTGTAATACTGCCTGATTTGGACATTTCTGGGTTTTGCAGCACCTGAGGTGGTGTGCAGCACACACGCAGCCGCGGCGCGTCGCCCATGGACCGGGTACTCACCATATACCCCTCCAGCTGCTGGGAATCACCCCAGGCACAGGCGCTCTGCTGTGAGCCATCACGCGACTGGCATCGCGATAAAAATATGTATGAAATATAAACAATAATGATGAGGAAGCAGCTCTGCCATGCATGGCTGTTCATGTAGGTGCTTGTATAATGCCAGGCAGGTACCGCAGTTGATACGATACATTGGCTGTTGAAGTGTGAAACCAGGCAGTACATAGCGCATCTGCTGCGGCCTGCTGCATTATTGGTATACGGTGTGTCTGGTATTATAAAATGTAAAGCATAGTCTTAGTACCTGCTCTGGTACAGTGCTGACACTACAGCCGCTTAGACATCAAAATGCTGAAATGCTGAAATGGCACTTCTTCAATAATAATCCATTTGCGATATATAGAGCGTAGGTAAATCGCAGCAACGTGATATCAGCTGTTGTATTGTGGGCCGCAGTAAGTGTTTATTGTCGGATGTAGAGGCTCTGCCATTGAATAACTACTACTCATGTATGAAGTCGATTCACATGTCGGAATGTAGGGATAGGCGGCCACCGTATCATGCAACAACAACCATAAACAAGGGGAAAGATAGAGTGGTGGGGGCAGGAGGCGCATGGTGATGTGGGCACTTCGATGGTAGCAGCTGGTGAATAGTTGTGAAGGGTCAGATGATCGTGTTAATACGCCGGACTCGTCTATTTAGGATTACAGACAAGTGTGGATAACTCATCTACCACATGCCATAGCTGCGTGACCGCATCCTAGCAATGTGAACAAAAATGCAAAATCTGGGATGCACGAGCACAACGTGCAAGCCTCTCAAAACTGGAGCTACTAAGAGCATCACTAAGTGCGAAAAGGGCAGCCCTTTTTTCCACGAAAGCGTTAAGGCCTTACTCTTGCTTTGGACCTGCAGCCACAATGGTAGCAGCAAGCTCCTTGCTGACCAGGCCAGCACCGTCAGCAAACTTCTCAAAGTTCGCCTCAAAGAGGTCGGCGAGATGAGACAGCGTTGCCTTGAACTCTGCCTTATCCGTCCATGACTGTTGTGGCTGCAGCACACCTGGCGGCACGCCTGGGCACGCAGTTGGCACCTGCAGCTTGAATACGTCTGTGGTGGTGTACTTCTGCTTGGCCATCTCCCCGTTGTGAATGGCATCGATGATGGCACGGGTGTGCTTCAGAGACATGCGGGAGCCGACGCCGTACTTGCCACCGGTCCAGCCGGTGTTGACCAGCCACGCTGTGGCGCCATGGCGCTGCATCTTCTCTGCAAGCATGCCCGCGTATTTCATCGGATGCCAGACAATGAACGCGCTACCGAAGCATGCAGAGAAGGTTGCCTCAGGTTCCGTCACGCCCATCTCAGTGCCAGCCACCTTGGCAGTGTACCCGCTCACGAAGTGATACATCGCTTGCTCTGGGGTGAGCTTGCTCACGGGAGGCAGCACGCCAAAGGCATCGCAGGTAAGCATGATGATGTTCTTGGGATGGGGCCCAACACAGGGGATGAGCGCGTTGCTGATGTACTGGATGGGATACGACGCGCGAGTGTTCTCAGTGATGCTGCTGTCGCGGAAGTCCACCTCATGACTGTTAGGGTCAAATACGACGTTTTCAAGCACGGTGCCAAAGCGAATGGCATTGAAGATGTCTGGCTCTGCACGCGGGTCCAGGTTGATGGCCTTTGCGTAGCAGCCGCCTTCAAGGTTAAATACGCCCTCGTCGCTCCAACCATGCTCATCGTCGCCAATCAGCGGGCGCTGGGGGTCGGCGGACAACGTGGTCTTGCCCGTGCCCGACAGACCAAAGAACATGCTCACGTCTCCGTTGGGGCCAATATTGCAGCCTGAATGCAGCGAGAGAACGCCGCGCTTGGGTAGCAGATAGTTCATGAGAGTGAAGATTCCCTTCTTCATGCAGCCTGCGTACTGTGTACCCAGGATCACCATCTCCATGTGCTTGAACGACATGTTGACCGATGTCGAGGACGTCATGTACTCGCTGTATTGGTTGCAGGGGAAAGCGCCAGCGTTATAGATCACGAAGTCGGGGTCGCCAAACTCTGCCAGCTCCTCCATTGATGGCCGGATGAGCATGTTGTACATGAACAGCGCGTGGTAGGCTCTGGCGGTGATGACACGCACCTGAACACGCAATGACAAGATGAAAATCAGCAACAACGTGGCCAAAGACGGTGGCGATGTTGCTGGATACCAGATGCCTGAAGCTGCGTCTAGGGTGTCACACCTTGTATCGATAGTTGCTATCCCAATTGACAAAGCCGTCGAATACGTAAAGTCGCTCCAGAGTGTTGAGGTAGTCGACCGCACGGCTGCGGTTGATGAGGAAAGTCTTCTCGTCCATCTCGAAGTTCGGCGAGCCCGCACCCCACCAGACGTCGGCCTCGGACTCGGGGTCCCGCATGATGCGCTTGTCCTTGGGCGAACGCCCTGTCTTGGCCCCTGACAGAGTGGCTAGCGCACCACTGCTGACGATGTGGGTGCCTGGCTCGTGCGCGAGCGCCGCCTCGTACAACTCGGCGACGGAGAGGTTGTGGAACACGCAGGTGGGCTTGAGCCCCGCGTCAGTCTGTGGCTTGGACAGCACGTCGGTGTAGGTGTCGTGCCGACCGTCATGGCCGACCTTGGCATTCAAGACGTGCGGGCCGCCGACGATGCCGTGGTGCGCCAGCGAGGCGGAGATGGAGGCCGCCAATGCGGGGTCCAGGCCTGTTGCCAAAGCAGCGACGACAGTAAGTAATATGTCGAGCCAGCAGAGGAGCAGCGGCGGAGCTGGCTCGAACACAGCGATGCACACAGCGGACATGGAGAGTGTGACAGAGCATATCGATAACGGCGACAAGTGTCGACATAAGAGCAAAGGTGTCGTAAGCCGAAGCTTATGTGTGTGTGTGGGGGGGGGGGGGGGGGGGGGGGGGGTAGTGGAGGGACTGGGGGCAGGGAGGGCAGGTCAAAGTTCTGAAACGAGTGGTCGACCGCCGACGTCGTTATCCTTAGCCTGGGCCGTGGGGCTCACCTTCGACAGATTTGCTCTGCTGCATCTCTTGCAGCTGCTGCATGTTTCCAGCACGGCACTCATTCTCGACATCTTGCTTGGTGGTGATAACTCCCCCGGAGGAAGCGTTGACGGCCGCCTTGGTGGCTGTCGTCGACACACTGATTGCGGAGCAGGAAACATCGCGGATGGGGTCAGTGGCCTGGCTTCGGGTCGCTGCGCGCCTGGCGACACGAACACAGGACGCGACGTGTGCGGTGCCGAGCCTGGGCCCGCTGCGTGTGCGGTGCGGCGAAACAAATCAAGTACCGCGACACTGGAATTGGCAGCAGGCAATTGGCATGGTGCAGCAATGGTGGGCAGTTGAATCGGCATGGCGGTCTCGCTGATGGCAACGAACCTGCGGGGCACCGCCGGCGGTGGCGCGGTGATTGCGGGCATACTGACGGCACTCAGGTAGAAGCAGCAGGTGTTCGATAAAGATCCTGCAGTATATCTGGTAGCTGCTGAGTTCCTACCACCGTCAGGTCGTCGAGGCTGGCGATCTTGGGGAGGAGTGTCGAGAAGGTGTGACGGCTGCTGGGCGACGAACTTGCATATATAGGGCGAGTGGTGCCTGCGTGGGAGCGGGCACCCGGCCATTGGCATTTAAAAAGCTGTCCACGTACACTCAACGGCTTCGGATCGGCCGGTGACTGTTCACCGTTTCGGGTCATCCGGCAGCACATGGTAGATGACAGTACCGCGTTTACGGAGCGAATGAATGCTGACGCGGCACGCGATACGGGGCCAGCGTCCGGCCGGTTGCATTTAAGACCATATTTACTGAGCTGCACACAGCGCAATGAAAATAGCTACTACAGGTACTCGATGTACGCGCTACAGGTCGGACAGCTCAGTATTTTATGCGGACGTGGCGGCTACTCGTACTACTCGTACCTGCCGGGTACAGTAGTCGTCTCAGTCGCAGTATCAGTATCCCAGTACATCCGAGTCGTACGCGGGTACCTATGGCATAAATACGACTTGCCTGCTGCGGTAATTTTCAATAAATTTTATATTTTAATACTATGCAAGGTTAATACCGGTCAGGACTATGATATTAAGCTGCTTACGATGATGAAAAGGTTAAATAAGAATCGAGCGCATCACGTAGGAATTGCCGGTATGGCGGTACGTAGAACTGATAGCATATTGGTCACATGGTGTGATTCATCCGACACATCGGACAAGATAGGTGGATAGCACGATGACACAAGTTCCACGTAAGGATTAGAGGTCTATAAATAAGGATCGAGAATGACCATGCTACAGGTGGTGTGCGCGTCGCTACCGGGACCCTGTACGGCCGACGATGCGCATATGTGTACATACATAAACATATATACACATATATATAGGTATATATTATACATGTATATCTGTATCTATATTATACATAGATGTTATCTATAAATATACACGTACGTATATATATATATATATAATATATGTATAATCCATGTATATATTATTAAATGGCGGAAAAGTAGGATTTACTACCTGAACCTTCTGCTGCAAGGTCATGTTTACTACCTGAACAGTAATAGTACACAATGACATAGTTCTGGTACGTACAGTACCGCCGTACGGCATACGGCGTACAACTCGCACTTCACCATGCCGATATATTATATGGTGCCGCTGGTCGCGCGTAGACTCTGCACGAGACGGGTTTCACTATCTATTGCCAGTTTTGTCCCGGGGGCGGGAAAAATGCTGCGGGTCCTGCTCGCTGTGCCAGACGCATGCGCTCTATTCCATGCTTTTTCATTGACGATGCACATTGATACATGGATCTCTAGGCCTACCCGCGCCACGAAACAGATGGCTCATTTTTTACCCAGCGTGATGCATGTGATAATGCGTACTATGTGATCATGATGTTGGATGTTGGGTATGCTCGTCATCAGCATGCAATCACTGCAGCACTGCACTCCGCCACACACACAGTGGCATTGAGCGCATTGAAACAGAGAGCACAGAGCAAAGAAGGGGGTACTGTAGGGAGGTGGACGGCAGAGTTTCGGTATATGTAGTGCATTCATGCCGCAAGCATGCTGCGAATGTTGAGGACGGATGTATTATGCCGCTCGTGTTGTACAGCATTTCACAAGAAGCTAGCCGAAGGACCTACCAGCCCCAAAAGGCGAACTCCACTTTCACTCTGCCTTCAGGTACGACAAAGTTCCACTGATCAGGCGGTGCTTTGAGCGTGATGATACTCATGACATACATCGTACAACCCGCCAGTTGTTGGATTGAGGTCAAATATGAAGTTAGAGCGACGTCAAGTGCCTGCAGTCCAGTCGTACGCGGACAGGAATGCTACCCACTTTGCTGCTTATAACCCATTTGGGAGATGCAAGCAGGCAGGAGTGGCAAAAACAATACAAGTTTGCCACAGCACACAAGCCCAATTTGCCCCATGGATGAAAGCGTGGCATATCAATCTGAATATCATACGGCACATGTTGCAAGGCTCTACCCAAACCAACCAGTCATCCGACGCCGTAAATGTGGAGCCACTCGCCATGAAGACATAAGAGCGTTAAGAACGATGGCTCCTTGGGCTTGCAAAGGCAATCACGTAATTCCGGAAAGTGGTGTGCTTCATGCCTTGGACAGCCATCCAGATAACACCATATCATAGTGAGCAGAAATTGCGAATCCGGCCAGAACATGATGCATAAAACTGTCGATAAGCTCCCGACAACAACGCACAGTTCCCTGCATGGACCCCCTAAGAATGCAGCAGATGTTGCTTAGACGCCCTCTGGGAAGCAATACAGAAATTCAAAGCTCCCCCATTGCATGCATGATGTGACGGGGCGTTCACGTGACACCTCGCATTTCGCAAAACTGCCCCACAGGGTCACATCAAATCCACTGTTTACACTGCTGATGGAGCAGAAGGGAACTACTGTTGGTTTGGCACAAATCTAGTGACATCAAAAGCACAAGCTGCTGCTGATGCATAACGTACTCTACATACAAATCAAAATGGGCGACCCCACTGTGCTATTCTACACGACAATGATCTCTTTTAACAAGTGCTTGGTCGCGGCAGATCGCGGCGCCATGCGCAGAGCTGCCTATACTGAACGTTTAATGAGGAATTTTCACTGAAGGATTCTAACATGACAAAGCCATCATTGGCCAAAGTGCAATTTTAGCGTCTCCCAGGCAACTGTCTGCCAGATGAGGCATGATGAGCGCAGAGGCCTCCTGTCCCTTAGTAGTTGCGGACCGAATCGTCAATCGCGGCGGCAAGGTGAGCAGCGCTGCCCTGGTTCAGGCCAGCCATGGAGATGCGGCCGTCCATGGTCATGTACACATGCCAGCGGCGCATGTTTTCACACTGCCGCTTCGACAGTCCAGTGTAGCTGAACATGCCAATCTGCTCCAGGATGTGCGTCCAGGTGCCGGGCGTACCAAGGCGTGTCAGCTCGCTGTGCAGCGCAGTGCGCATGCGCTTGATGCGCTCCGACATATATGCCAGCTCAGCCTTCCACGCTGCAAAGAGCTCCGGGTCGCTCAGGACACGCTCTGCAATGGCAGCGCCATGGATGGGCGGGTTGGAGTACATTGGGCGGATGACCTGTGGCACGGAGCAAGGGTAGGCACGCCATCAGCTGGGTCACAAGTCCCCAGCAAACAACAGTGATTTGCAATTAGGCACTCTAGTCTAGGCAAACTGTGCCCTGGATAGCAGCAGGTGTGCGTCACGTACCAGCTTGATCTGGCTCTCCACCCTCTTCGCAACCTCCGCTGATGAGGTCACAACAGAGAGTGCGCCAACACGCTCACCATAGAGGCCCATGTTCTTGGCAAAAGACTGCGCCAGCAGCAGCTCCAGCCCTGCGTCCAGGAAGAGCCGGATGGCAAAGGCGTCCTGCTCCAGGTCACCGCTGGCGAACCCCTGCCAAAAATGGGGGCAATTCACATGGCATACAGTGCATAAGCTAGCCTGCGCATGTTTGCAGGGGCCAAAACCCCATCTGTCCTTACATCAGGCCAACACAATCAAGTAAGCATAACACAAGACAAGCTTTAAGTTGATAAGTTTTGAAAGGGCGTGCACGGCAGGTAGACGGGCTTGCAGTGCTTGTCTACCTGATACGCCGAGTCGAAGAAGGGCAGGTGGCCCTTTTTGCAGACGACATCCAGGATGCTGCGCCACTGGTCCTTGGTGGGGTCCACGCCAGTGGGGTTGTGTGCGCATGCATGCAGCAGCACAATGGAGCCACTGGGCGCGGAGCTCAGGTCCTGCAGCATACCCTGGTAATCCAGGCCACGTGTGGCGGGGTGGAAGTAGCGGTAGCGCTTGACCTGGTGTCCTGCATTGCCGAAGATCTTCATGTGGTTGCCCCAGGTGGGGTCAGGCACGTACACAATGCGCTGTGGGTAGTGCTGCGCCAGGAAGGCCGCGCCCACCTGTGAGAGCAGGAGGGTGTGCGCACACCAGTGAGCACTCAGTGCACACAAGCCTGCACATGGGCTACACCACTACACTCGGCCGGTACGCAGCAACAGTCCTTCCCACCAGCATGAACCATCTGGCACAACTGATGCCCCCAATGGGTCGCACATAGTGCTCTCTTAACACTGTCAAGTTATCCACTCATGTACCCCACTGTATCGTCCTTACAGGTCTCTCACCGCGAGTGAGCCAGTGCCAGAGAGGCACTGCAGGGTGGCCACGCGCCCCTGGGCAATCGCTCCACCGGAGTCGCCAAACGCCAACTTGGCACTGAGCTTGCAGAAGTTGGCGTTCCCACCGATAGGCTGGTACTCCTGTGGAACACGGTGCGCAGGTGAGAGGGCCCTTCAATAGCTGCTGCATCCTCCCGAGGAGACGAATAAACATGCCGCGATCAGGATACAGCGATATACCTTGTTCATGGTGGTGTCCTCCACCACCATGCGCTCCGCCGTGCGCACCACGGTCAGCACCAGCGGCTTGAGCTCCTGCCACAGTCCAAAACATACGTAGCGTCGGGTCGCCGAGTATCGTGTGCGCGCTTGACAAGACTCCCTGGACAGTCGAAGTTGTCGGATTGAAGCAAGGGGGTTTGAATTTCGGAACGGGAGTTGCAGTAGGCACTTCTCACCTCTGTGCGGTAAGCGCCGACACCGAGGTTGAGGCGCTTTGGGTCGCTGTCGGCCTTAAACGCTTCAGACACGCCCAGGATGGGGTCGGGAGGTGCCTGGAAAACAACAGTGGCAAAACGCACAGCGGTGAGTATGGCAGCTATCCGGATTGTAGTTTGGAGGGGCAGGTTACGTGCGCCCTCACCTGCTCGATGGCTTCCCAGATGCCGCCACGGCCGGCGGCCGCCGTCGGCATGGGCCTGAGGTGCGTGCCCAGCAGCCCCAGCCGACGGCCAGCGGCATCGTTCGCCATGTCTTCTTAAAGACGGGTCGAAGACGGAAGTATCTGCCTGAATTTCACGAGATATGGTAAGTACATGTTTGTGAGCGTATCGTCCGGCAAACGCCGCAGTGGCGGAAACGAGGTGCAGGCGGGCAGGTGGGGGCGGGGGGGGCGAGAGGTATCGGACGAAGATAAGAGAAACGACACAGCGACGTGCGACAGACGAAGTCGGGCACGTACACGCCACATGTATGGAGCAAAGACAGGTCGGGGTGACGTCTAGGTTTGGCTGCGCACCTGCTTTGCGATACAGCAGCCGAGGTCGGGGCGCGAGCTGTGTCGGAGGGTGTGTTGGGTAGGCGAGTGAGCGTCGGGCGGTGCGCGTGCTGCTGTCGGAGCAGTGCTGGCCAGCGGGGCGGCACAGCAGCGACGTGAGCAGGCTCCGAGACGCGTCTACTGCACGAGCAGGAGCTTCAAAGACCTCTCAGCCTCTCAGGATGACGTCGCGTGAAGAGTGCAGGTTGGCTGCTTCGCGGGTCGTCCTATCGCATGTGCCTTATTCTTTCGGGAGTGAGCGCGAGAGTGATGCGGGGCGGCTGCTGACGACGATGATGACGAGGGCGCGTTTTCGATGACTGGGCTGCTTCCTCTTGCCGCTACTGACGTCATCGTCCCTGCATGGCAAGGATTATGGCGGCGCGACGGCGGCGGCTGAAGCGCGTCGGATTTTTGTGAGTATTATGAGTATTGTGAGGCGTCCCCGAATGTAATTATTTACATGAGCTAGCAGCAGAAGGCGATACAGGAAATCACCAAAAAAAAGGGCAATCAGACAGGTCCTCTACAGCGACTGCGGTATGTATCCTTAAACAATCCTTAAATAATATATAGCGACAACCAATGAACCGTGAATAACATAGGATTAGCTAGTACCAGTAGTAGTATTCTAAGGCAACTCAAGCAGCACGTGGCGGCGGGGCCCTCAGGCATGCGCAACGAGTATCTCCGCTGCTTGGTGGGCGAATACGCCCCGGCGTCCGGGCCCGCGGCAGTCCGCGCCATGTCGGAGGTTCCCTCCATGTACCTCCAAGGTCGCCTGCCCGGGTGGTTCAACCGGCTCTTCGCCTCTGCTAGGCTCGTGGCACCTGTCAAGAAGCTAGGCGAGGGGAGGGCCCCGGACGTGCGGCCTGTGGCAGTCGGGGAGGCGGAGCGGCGCGCAGCGGAGCGGGCAGTGGTGGACAACATGAAGGAGGCATACGTGTCAGTGCTCGCTCCATCTCAGCTCGGCGTTGGCATTCCCGCGGGCGACTCTGTGCTCATCCACGGCGTCCGGCTCATCGCCGAGAAGCTTGGCCCACGTGCCGTCATCGTCCACACAGACCTTCGCAACGCTTACAACGAGGCATGGCGCCGCACCATCATCCAACGCCACATCGATTGCTCTCCACTACACCCTGTCATCCCTGCGCTCCTAGCCTCCCTCTCCACGGATTCGTATCTGGTCGTGGACGACCGGTCCGCCCCTCTGCGGTCGGAGGATGGCGTGCAACAGAGCGCACCTTTGGCCACGACTTGCTTTTGCGTCGCGATTCACCCCGAGGTGCAGCAGTGTGATACCACGTTGGAGGTCAATGACGGGGCGGCGCGCTTCAACGCCGACGATGGATTTCTGGTGGGCCTTCCGGAGCACGTTTGGCCGGCTCTTCACGCCTTCCGCACGTCCATCAAGGCGTCCGTGGGGCTTGAGGTGCGCTTCGACAAGATGCATGCGTACAGCGCTGACATGGAGGCCGCGCGGCGTGAGGCTCCGGCCGACATCGAATGGCCCGAGCTAGATGGCCATCACGGCATCGCGGTCCTGAACGTGCCGCTCGGATCGCCAGAGTATGTGCAGGCGTACATGCGCGGCAAGGCGGAGGAGCTACGAGAGGAGGTGGACGCTAGCCTGAGCAAGCTTCTATCTGCCAAGCCCAGCCGTCGGTACACCCACGCCTTGCATCACCACGCATGGGCCCTGCTCAAGCACTGCATGCAACACAAGGCGGGGTATTGGCTCCGCAATTGTCTTCCGTCCGAGGTGGAGGCCTTTGCGGAGGCGGTGAATGCCACCATCCTCGCGGCGGTCGAACGGGTGCTAGGGGTCTCTTTTGATCCCTCCACGTACGGTACCGACACCAATCCGGTGGTCACCGATTTCTTGGCGGAGCTTTTGCACGACACCGACCCCATGGCAGCGGAGGTGGCTACCTTGAGCGAGGATGCAGTGGCCAGGGCGCGCAGCAGGCTTCACCTCCCCACTCGATTGAAGGGAGCTGGCATCCGCCGC
The DNA here is from genome assembly GCA_006384855.1 of Tetraselmis striata. Lineage (NCBI taxonomy): Eukaryota > Viridiplantae > Chlorophyta > Chlorodendrophyceae > Chlorodendrales > Chlorodendraceae > Tetraselmis > Tetraselmis striata. The sequence continues at coordinate 48,285 of VCJN01002185.1, read as the reverse complement.
ATGGCTACCGTTCGTGATGCCGCCTTCGTCGGCTGCATGAATGCCATCCTCCCAAGGTTCCTGACTAGGAACTCCGGCACCAACACCCCCACCCCTGGTTTCTTCGACCCACAGCTCGGGTCCGTACTTGGCCGAGGTAGCTTCAACGCAAATTCTTCCGCCCGCCAGTATGACCACTTCCTCAACGATGCTCATGGGTCGGACAGCTACGCCGCGGAGATGCGCGAGGCGTGGGGCCGCCTCCAAGCGGCTACTGCTGGCCATCTCGGCGACGCAGATGCACGCCAGATTGAGCGGGAAGTGGAGGCTGCGTCGGGCTCGCAAAAGGAGCTGACGGCATTTCTAGACCAGGCCAACAACTCTCGGCTTCGAAATGAGGTGTGCGCTCTCCCCGCCACATGTAGGGAACGGATCTTGTTCAACCAGCTCGACGCGGCGTCAGGCATGTGGACAGTGGCCATCCCCACCGCGCGGTCAGCCATGACCCCGCATGAGCTGCGGGAGGTCGCTGCCGGGTACTTCTTTCTGCCTAGCCCGTGCTTGGCCCCGGTGGTTGGGTGCCAGATCTTTCTGCCCTCGACAGAGCACAACCCTGTCATTGTCGATCTATACGGCGACGCGCTCATGAACCTCCCGGCGCCTGGAGACGCTCACTGGCGTGTACAGCACGACGCTATCGCAGATGCCTTCCGCGATCACTGTGTTCACAACCTAGGTATCGCAGTACGGCGGGAGGTGGATGACTTGTTCCAGCAGGCAGTGCCTCTCGGCAACACCGTACCCCGGGATGAACTCAAGGACCTAGTGCCGGACGCAGAGCTCTCCCTTCCGGCGTTCAACGTCGTGACCGGGAGCTATGATCCCCGGAGCTTGAAGTCCACGCTGTTGGAGTTCAAGACTATGCGGTACGGGGTCAAGTACACTTCAGTGCCCCGGGCCACGGCTGTGGATCGGTTGGAGCGCTCCCTGTTGGGCGACATACAACGGGCGGGGGTTGGCTGCGCGGGATGCGGCGTGGCACAACACAGAGCCCGGACAGAAGGGTCCTCTTCGAGACATCCTGGATATGTCGGAGTACACGGGCATGGTCTTCGGCACTCGCTGGTCTTTAGGGTTTTTTCCCCCCGCATGGTCTTCGGCACATTAAAAGCAATACGGCGCAGTGGGTGAGGTGAGCAAGGGGGTGCACCGCACAGTGCGTGGCATCGCATGCTTGGCTGCAGGTCGGGGTGCCCTCTCATCGCGGGGCACTCGGTGCATCACCCGGGCTCACCATGAGGCCTTGCTCGCAAGAGATTTCCTCGGGGTCCAGAGCTTGGTGGCCGCTCGAGAGCGCGCTCGCTGCCTCATCAGACGGCGCAGATTCGTCTGCCATCCCGTTGCTGAAGCTGCACAGCACGTCCGAGGATCACCCACACACACACGTGCTCGCGTGTCCCGGACTCTGAACCGTGCGCGCATCACTCATCCATCCCGCCTTATGCGGGATGCGGGCCGCTTTTAGGCGGCTTGCTGTGTTGATTTTCTAATTCTGGGGAGCTGTCCTTTTTGTAATTCACACCAGTAGTAGTATCTCCAGTCGCTACGACGTACACGGTACCCGTAGCGGTAGTCGTACCGTACCTGTCCCCACAAGCTGCGCTGCTGACACCGACTGCGAAATGCTACCGAGCTCGCGGGCGATGCCTAGACACGAGGTCGCTGACAGAGTCGCGCGGACGGATGAAGATTCCTCGTGTCGACCACTTCAAAAGAAAGGAAGGCTCAAGTCAAGGGAAGAAGGAAAGAAGTGCAAGGGAAGTGGCCTCTCGGCAGTGTGTGAGTGTTGGTTGCCTTTCGGCTATGGCTAAAAGGGGGGGTCGTCTCATGAGCAAGAGTTTGGTGGTTACAAGGTCAGTCAGTGTGAGGTTGGTGCCTGTGATAGTGCTTTCCTAGTGGTCCCAATTAGGGCAGAGCAGGTCCCGACTGAGGCTAGTTATGCAATGTCCCCTAATTGGTGCTAGGGCTTGGTGATGTTGCTTGCCGTACAGCAGTCAAAGCACCGTGCGTGCTAAATGAGGGAATTGGTGAGGGAAATGCACAATGCAGACGCTCAGTTCCCAACACCCCTCCTCACGGTGCAGAGACAACGAGCGCAGATGAAGGAATGGGCTGAAGCACGGGAGCATGGGCAGGAGCCATAAGGTGCTAGAGAAACCTGGTGAAGGTGGGCATGGGCAATGCTTTGGTGAACATGTCAGCCAGTCGATCATGGGTGGGGGGCGGTGTAGTGGACATGCATGGATGAGGCCCTACTCGTGCAGGTACACGGCGTACTGAAACTTTCTTGAGGTCGATATGACGCCGGGCGTTGTTGATCATGCCACGCTGAGCTTGGGTGATGCACACCGGGTTGTCCTCGCATGTGCGCACTGGCGGGTGACCGGAAGGCGGAGCTGTGCCACTAGTATACCAGACCACCTCGTAATTAGCATGTAATACCTTGTATTTACCCCGTAACTTGACTGGTCTAATGACACTCGTCTCTAGTCGTTCCGTGACATACTCGTACTAAACTCCATCAAGCGTATATCACACTTCGTCGTCGCAACTCTATATCCGCGGTGGACTATTTTGCTTTTGCCTCGCTCTAGAAGCCCGACAATATCGCGTTTCCTGATGTTGTATATCGCTGCGTGATAAAAGCGCGATAGCGTGAAGCGCAATAGCGCGAAGCGCGATAGCGCGCGGCAGTGGGCGGCGAGGTGCGGCAGTGATGGGCGGGCGGAATGAAATATTTACATCCGGTTTCGGCCGGGACCGCCACAGCGGACACGGGTGGCGGCGGCGGCTACTGCCATGGCGGCCTGGCGGCTGGCCCGCGACCCGAACGGCCCACCGCCCACCCGAACTCCAGCACCGCCCCGGCCCCGGGCCGGCACTGTAGCCGCCGGCTGGTCGGGCTGCTTGGTCTTCTTGGCCGGGGGCTCCGGCCTAGTGCCCTCGTCGACGTTGTCGCCGGGGAGGGCTTGCGTGCGCGTGGCGGCCATGTTCTTGACCGCGTTGGTATTGTGCTTGATGATGCCGCCCGTCTTCTTCTGGTGTTGCTTCAGCCACGCCATCGTGGCATTGAGCTCTGGCGACGCAGCGGTGCCCGCCAGCGGCGACACCACAACCTGGCTCACCGCGGCCGGACATGTCGTAGCCGACGAGCGTTGAACACTCTATACGACCGGCTGGCCGCCAAATGTAAGGACTGGGCGGGGGACCTGACGCATGAACTCCTAAAGTTAATATATCCGTATTGGTTGCTTGTCGCGGCGGTGGCTGTGTAATCGAACAATAAGTGAGAAACAAACGCGACTCACCCGCGGCTTCCGCGTGCGGCGTCCCCTCGCAGACCTCCTCCTCGCCCTTGAGCACCACGTTAGCAGGGGGACACTTGCCGGCATGGTAGTACTTCCCGAGCTCGTTATGATGCCTGCCTCTGCAAGGTTCTCGCGGGCCTTCGCGAATCTGTCCTCGCTCGGCAATGGTCCCTTCTTCCTACCTTGGGCGTCCTTGCCCACAACCGGGAGTAGTGCCGAGCGAGGTAGTTCCTCACGTCCCCCTGCTTCGTGGATAGCACTATAAGGTGCACCGTCAACACAACCCACAACGATGGTCGCAGTGGGGTTGGGAGGAAGGGGGAGGGGGTGTACTCTCAAAATGCGGCAATGACGGTCGCCTTGGCGAAGCAATGGTTTTCGGTTGTGCAACTGGCACGGAAGTTGAAGGTAGCTAGCGTAGCATATCCGCTCGGTGTACCGGGGCGCGGCGATGGGAAACCTCGGCGTCTTCTTCAGAGGGTAAGGTATCCCCGTCTACGTGCCATGCGGTCAGCATTCGTCAAAGACAGCCGACAGCACCGCCTTGTCCTCGGCTGCCGGAGCAACCGCAAAAACGCAGCACGGGGCGGTCAACGCCTGTGAAATGTAAATCCTCTATGCAGTCATGTCAGCCGCCCGCCGACTCAGTGTACTTTTCAGAATGGCCATCAGTCCCCGGCTAGTGGGAATATGGCATGGAACGTCGACGGTGGCGTTCTTAACGCCAGTGCCCATGTACGATCCCATGTATGAACGGGGGTCTGAAGAGACAATCTCGTGCAACCTCGTACAACCTCGAAGCCATTAGCACGCAGGGTGGGCCTATTGCCACCGTCCGCCCCCTCCCCTATCCCCGACTACCTCGTAATGGCGCAGTCGGCCGTGGAAGGCGACGCGGAACCGCCGGTCGTCGACAGTGGAAACACTATCTAACAGCTTCAGGGCGGGCTCCCGCCGGCTTGGGGCACATATGCTTCGTTCTATGCCGACGCGTGCGCATGGGCGAAGAGGGGACGCGACTTCGTCCCGCCTGAGCAACATGCATGTCATGTCCGCCTCCTGCTTCCGCGCGCGGAGCCGACTCGCGTACCGGTAGCGACGAGGCGAATGCTTGCCGACCCTGGCAGATGTATTTCACTCGTAGTTCGGAAATACGACTACCCACATGTACCCTCATGCAACGCCCGTAGTCAAGGTCTTCATGTTCAATCCTTTTCATACCCCTTTTCAGGTGTCATTACTTTTATAGCTATAGTAGCCGTCAGCTGCACATTCGCGCAAGCATCTAAACGAATGAGTGTGTGATATAAGGAACTAAGCAAAGCAAGTCATCGTTTGTACGTTGCCAGTGCGATACTCTCACCAATCCCTAAACTATGGGGCAACAACGCGGCAAGCACCCCCGAAAGCACGACAGGCGGTGGGTGCGCGAGAGGCGAACCGCCGGTAGGTCGCCAATGGCGCGTTGAGGCAAGTGAAATCGCTAAGCTGCTCTGTCGTCATATATAGCGGTTGTATCTCCGACATAGTTAGCTCTTCCGAGTCGCCGCCGTCATAAATCACCTTCATCAACAACTCCCCATCCGCCGGGTCTGCGTCCTCGTTATTCCATCTCCAACTGACGACCTAGATGATATACACGGGTCGTGGCTATCAATGGGTGGCGGTGGGCTTATGGCAGGTGTAACAAGTGTAACGGGACGTAAGGGAGGGCAACGGGGGGGGGGGGGGGGGGGGGACATGGCCGAGAAAGCTCTCCCGCACGTCCCAAATGTCTTGGTTATGACATGAGGTTCGGCATTCATCTCCTGCGCTGCCATGCTTGATGCAAGGCCACCATGAGACGCCACCGAATGCCCCTCTCCGCCGCTGGATGCGGGGCTCGCTGATTCGTTTTGGGGAGACGAGAGCGGCGGAGAGGGCAGCGGGGGCGATGGTGTCGGCGACGGTATCGATGCACCTAGCTCGCCCCGCGTTTAGATCTGACCCGGTCCGGACGGAACAAAGGCGTAACGGCCGTACGGTGCAGCAACTACCGCAGGGGCACCATTCCCACCGGCTGCGACAGGCGCGGCGGTGGGCGGAGGCTGCTCGGCGCACCCCAATATGCGCGTGTCGCAGAACATAGTCCTCGAAAAGCAGGCGTCACACGCGCAGCAACGGATTTTCTTGGTCACCGGTTCCGGAATCCCCTCGGCAGCGGTCCTGCCCTCCTTGCCCGCAAAAATACGGCGCTTGGAGTTCCCACGCCCCATAGCACACCACTATTCGGCGCCGGTGGCTCGCAGCGGCGTGGGTTGGTAGGGGCTAGTCATTGGCACTCCGGCTGTTGCGATGCGTGGTAAAGTTTCCGTGCGACTGCAACTTAGCCGCGTGATCAGGGCTTGGGACCTATGGTGCCGTTGGGCGTTGCGTCATCACGGACGTGCTTGTGAGGCGTTAAGTACAGTGTGACGAATCCCGGAGCGATTACGGGTACACGCGCGAGGCGCGATGTGGGTCCAATGTGCAACTATGGGGATGGCACGATAGGGTAGGATGTAGCAATACGGCATGTCGGCGACCCGGGCACGTCATTGTAATAACTACTGAGCCTAGCAGTACAGTGGCCATTACACGGTAGATATGGGGATTACGGGTTTATTCCCTAGGGAAAGAGCGATTGCGGGCCATTACTTACCGACGGTGTAATTACGAGAGAATGAGTCCGGGAAGCTAGCGTTGTTTGCACGGTAAGCACATGCTGGGAGCCAAGCCGCTCGTATACGGATGCGCGACAACATCGGAGCAGAAAGGCAGGCGTTAGTAGCAAAGCGAGACAACCAAGCGTGCGGAGAGAGCAACCACTCAGCACCAGGCAACAAGCGAGCAGCCATGCACGGCGCACCATGGCATCCACCCGCCAGGCGCATCACAACCAAGCATAGCGTGCGAGAGATCATGCGACTATGACGCCGTAGCATTCATCCATCATTACACATCCACGGCATGGTAGGCTTCGGCCGGGAGGTCAAGGGGTTAACACTTCCACATTGTAATCATGTGTTTTTTTCTTCATAGTTGTCCTCTCTTGTGCATGTAATGCATGTGGCAATGGCGTGCTAGCCGATGCGTACTTGCTGGACATCACAAGCATTGATATCACACCCCAATTGCAGAGCCTTTGACTGTAGTTTCTGGTACCTGTGCATGCAGCAAGAGGGCAGAAAGTGCGCTCAAAAAATGGTAGGGCACTTAAAACAAATTGCTTAATCCTGACTAGGATTCTCAGCATAACATAGATACAGTACTCGCGTGGTCGTCGTTTCGCGTGTACCCATCGTCTGATCTTAATACTGTATGGTATATGCGAGCATATGACTTTGTTTTGGGAGCATTCTCATCTTCTAAGTAGGGCTGCCCAGGTCGCACTAATCGCACTTACTACGTGCGTGGCTGCATCTTGGGAGCACGAGAATCGCCCGCCTTCGTCACCCTCAGCAGTCAACCTTCGTCATCTCGTCTGATGGGGAGGGGGCGACCCCATCCACGTCACTGCGCTCTGTAGGTAGCGCTCTGCCGTTGTGCGGTTACGACCACCGCCGCCGCCACCGCCGCGCCGCTTGCTGCTTTATTACTCCTATGGGGATGAGACGACTACCTCGTCGTTCTGGCGCCGCGGCGCGCCGGCAGTAGCGATTCCTGACCTCGTACACATTCGTCCCAACTCACTCAGGTGTAAGGATTGCTGCGAGCAGCAGCAGAGTTCAGTAGCCGTGTAGAGGGTGTGCACGCATGCCCGCCGCGCACTGCGCGGAGACGAGAACAGACGCGACGGCGGCAGGCCCGTGGTCGGGCATGGAAGCAAATGGCGTTCAAGTGAGACAGGGCGGCTAGCGCCAAGGCGGGGTGGTTGGGCCGGTGGGGGCGTAGGCCGAGCGCACCGACGGCCGCCTGCGACGTCATCGTTTTTGATTGCGCCTCCCGAGTCCCATCATCAGCAGGGATTTCTGGTTGCTTAACCGGCAGAGCGCAGCCGCTGACCGCCGGCGTGACATCGTCCGACGACCGGACGCGAAGGTTGAGCCGACAACTCTGGCTGCGATGTCTGGCGAGCAGGCGGACAGCCGGCCCAAAAGGTGCGAACAAGAGGAAAGGAACATGGCGTGTCCTCTGTGTGGATATGTTTTACAGCACTAACCCCGATCCGGGTCCTGCGATGCATACTCCAGCGCGCAACTGTGGAGCGGTGTTGACGCGGCACTGCGAGAGGGGCTGACTCACATGCTGGTGTGGAGTGGCAGTGGGTTGGACGTGGTGGTGTCATCGACAGCAGGAGCAGCTCAAGGGGTTGTGCACAGCAGACGCAGCCCTAAGCCGGGCCACGCATCCGCAGAGTGTGACGATTGGAGCAGCTCACACAAGTTGACCCAGCGAGGCGCGAGCGCTTCGAGCCGATGGCAACACAATCAGATACTGAGCATCCTTCGCTTCGCCCTGCCTGCGCTCAGCATCGTGCTGGTTGACCCCCTGATGACCTTGCTCGACACCGTGCTGATAGGTCAGGTATGGGTAACAACAACCTCTGGTGATGTCCTCGCTCCTGCTCCCCCGCCATCCGACCCTGCAGGGGGGTACTGAACTCACATCCGCCTCGCATGTCCGGTGCACCAGTTTGCGACCACAGACCAACTGGCAGCCCTTGGCCCAAACACATTGGTGTTCAACGCGGCGCAGTGGATTTTCAATTCCTTGGCTGTGGGGACCACGAGGTTTATCCCCCCCCCACCGCCTCCACACCAATACCACAGCCCCTCAGAGCCAGCCAGCTTGTGCCATGAATCGCCTCCCGTGTTCCTCTCACATACGCCATGCTTGCGTCCACACTATCCCACCGGTGACGCCCCTCCTGAGTGGACCGCTTCCACCACCCACGCCACCCGCAGCGTTATCGCGCAGGAGCTAGTGTATGGCCGAGACAGGCATGCCGGCCACCTCTTTACGATTGCGCTGGGGATGGGGCTCTTGGGAGGGCTGCTGGAGATGGTGCTGTTCAAGGTGCGTGCGGCCTCTGCTTGCCACGCCCCTCCTGGCCTTGGAGGTCATCAGACATGCTCGGAAATCATGCACGACAACGGACAGTGGCACCAAATGATGGAGACCTCTGCGCCATGCCTGACCGGTGTTTGTGCCACGGGCGTGGTGACAGGCATTCGCCTTTGAAATAATCCGCGCCACTGGAGCTCCTGAGCGCCTGGTCCATGCCGCAGCGCGTTACATGACAGTCCGTGCCACTGCGGCTCCGGCGCTGCTCGTTACGCTGGTTGTCCAGGTTCACCCCCTCCTCAGCCGCACCCGCCTTCCGGTCTCCCGTTGCTTTAATGTGCTGCCCTACTAACTGTGTACACGTGGAGGGGTATCGGGGACAGGGGTTCATCTTCTGGATTGTTTACCCGTCTTTGCTTTAAGCTGCTCAACCCAGTGCTAATGTCTCCTATTGCACAGACATTGACTGCAAGTTGTGCGTCGCCCTGCTCCACCCCCTCGCATGCCATGGCGTGATGCCCAGGCAGTGCTGCTGGCGCAGAAGGACGCCACCACCCCGTTCCGGGCGGTGATGGTCTCCAGTGCGCTGAAGGTCGCCCTCACCCTGGTCTTGCTGGGGGCCGACTCCTTTGGCATGGATGAGGCGGGGATGGCGACGGTGGCGAGCCAGTACACCGCTGTGGTGCTGCTGCTGTATTGGAATTCCCGAGACCGTGACAAGGTTCAGCCTGGCTGGGGGTTCCGGCTCACCCTGGCCAACATCGCGCCCTTTGCGGAGTGTCTCGGACCTCTGACCGGCGTTTACGTGCTGAAGAACGTGTGCTACATGCTCATCAACTCGGCCGCTACCTCCCAAACCTTCCTTGCTGTTGCGGCGCACCAGTCGATGATGTCCATCTGGGTCCTCCTCGCCTTCTGCGCCACGCCGCTGGAGCGCGCCGCCATCACCTTCTTACCGACGACCCGGGCGGAGGACCTGGTCGGCGTGGAAACCCTCCTAGCAAGAATGGCCTTCGTGCTTGGGATTGCCACAGGTGTCATCTGTGCGGGAGCTGCGGTGCTCTGCCCTGAGCTGCTCACACAGGACGAGCGGGTCTGGGGGCACTTCAGCGGCATTGCGCCGCAGGCCTTCATCTCGCTGACGGCCAATGCGCTGGACGCGGCGTTCAACGGCATCCTCCTCGCACGGCGTGAGTACACCTTCTTGCTGGGCGCCATGGGCATGACACTGGCGGTGCTGTTTGGCTACAACACCTGGCTCCTGAATCAAGGTGGGCGAGCACACCCCCATGCTGCGGAATAGCGCAATGTCTGCCTGTTCCAGAACATACCTCTGACTCGCGCCACCCAGATACGCACGGGTAGTTTGCATGTCATCCTGGTCGTGTTTGCGCAGAAATCCGGTGGCAATTGCCATTTTTGGCACCATGTTCATGGATGTCCCTGTCGTGGTTGTTGTGGGTTCCAGCCTGAGCATTGTGAAGTTGAAGTTTTCCTTTGCGTAACATGCCCGGGTGTATGCATGAGAATATTACTAACCCTAGGCATGCCGGCTGCTCAGGCTCGGGTCTTGCAGGCGTATGGTGGGGCCTTGTGCTATTTGTGGCGTTGCGCTGTGCTGCGGTGTTTGTGCGCTATCGGCTCTTCACGCGCCAATAAAGAACGCCCCAGAAGTCCAAGCCGGCCTGGTGACTCTTCACAATTGAATGGAGATGAGCAAGTCTGGCGCACAGCTGGCGGGTGTTTCATGCAGTAGGCAGCTTTCAGTGCACAAGGGTGTAGCAACGTGCCGATTGCCCACGGAAACTAATCCGTGTTTGGTGTCTCAGCAGTTTTGACTGGTGTTTATGCTAGTGACAACATCACAATACAACTTCATCAGGATGCCCGTGTTTGGCTTGTCATGCTTGAAGACGCGTAGGTGTATTTCTTACATGACTCTCACTTTGGTCATTTTAGTCTAGAGATTTTACCACAGGCTGATTCAACCTGATAAAAGAGTAGCAAATTTAAAGACATCGTGTAGTATCAACCAGCGCAGCATGATACTCAGTCACGCATGACTGCATTCATGCACTCAAGACATGCGGACTTGCAAAATACAGAAAAAAACAACCACAGACGTCCCTGGTCGGAGTCCCACTAACACATTGCTAACATGTTGCTATACGGACAAATAAATGCTTCCGGGGCAGCACCTGGTCTAAATATGCATCAAACTCAGCTACATGAGCATCGTGAGGTAATTAAGGGCATCGTCAGGTAATCATCGGTAATTAACCCATAGCACTTTCTGCGTTGGCGATATGGTGTTTCAAGCAGGATTGGAGTTTCAAGCAGGATTGTTTCAACGTCATATTGGTGTTTCACATAAGATTGTACATTCCAACTACATGCCATGAGCAAACTGTCTAAGGTACGTACCGTATTCAGTAGTCCTCGAACGCCCCGTTCACCGCACCTGGGTTACTGGGTACAGGAAAATGGCATTTCGTTGACCCGCTGTGTCTCACCCACACTAAGGAAGTGCCAGATTAAGACTCCCTTTCATCATGCTTACATTAGCTCGCCGCTTTGGGTGTGCTAGGGTAGACAAACGCTATCAGTAGGGTTTCTGTGGTGTGGTCTGCAGACCCGAATCTGGACATATTGGCCAAGTTTATAATAGGCCAAAAACCGACCAAAGAACGATATTAAGAGAACCGCTGCGAGGTGAACTTCGGGCTGAAATCCGATGCTGCTGGGCCCGTATGGCCAGGAATTTGGATGTTTCATTTCATCCAACCTCTGATTAAGGGTTCCACTGTATGTGTTGATGCACTGTATGCCTAGAGCCCTTGCGAACCTTCTTTCGGAGTACTCAAAGCGACTGAGCAGTGTAGACCTGCCATATAGCATGTGTGTACCCTGCAGATATATGGCAGGTCTACACTGCTGCTTCCCGGTAATATCGTTCATTGATATATCATCGTCTTTATGATTTCTATACCAAATAAACGCTAAATACACTATTATTTCGGTGTTTTGATATTGGCGATAGCCAGAGCAACAATAAATATTCAGTAGCGTGGGATGCTGGGTGATCCAAGTAATGCAGCGATGCTGCCTGATTAGCACGACCCTATGCTTCTATACAGAGTCCACGTTAGCTGCATCACAATGGCATTGCTCTCCCGGCATGCAGATAACTCTCTTACCAGTACTATACTAGCCGTGAGCCCAGCACCAGAACCCTCTATAAAATGTAAAAAAATAAAACTTCAGCGGCCGCAGAAGCGTAGCGGGGTTGTGGCCCACGGTGCTTATGTGTGCGGGGCGTGCGCATCGTTAGTGCGATGCACGCTCGCGCCTGCCCATGGTCGCGCAACAACAGCAGCGACCTAGGCTGCATGTTATCTCGTGCCGCCGCGCTGACTACGATAGGTGGCAACAGTTATTTGGTTTTGGAGCAAATGATGCGCGCCGTGTTTGTTATTACTAATATTGTTGATATTATTGAATTCTGCAAATAAACGATAACGGTGATTCGATTTGTTTTCCGCTATGTTCCGGCGCGTCGTTATCAGGGTTGCGCGGAAGTCACTTCCGTTCCGGCATTATTTTCGGCTCTTCCGCCGGAACGGAAGAATATCGAATATGGGCCGGAAGTAAGTGCACGGGCGGAAGTCCCTTAAACAAGCCCAGTCTTGTTCGGCAAGCTCAAGGGAAGCTTCGCTCTGTCTAGTGATTTCCAAACCGTCGAGATACGAACCGGCGAACCCCCGCAGGTGGCCGTATCGAGCAGTCGTGACTGTCGATTCAGCGGACAAGAAACGACATAGCTGAGACTGATACACTAATATTATATACCGATTTCAGAAATTTGAAATTTAAGTTCAATCGCCACTTCGCCACTATGGGTTTTACGAGTACGGAATGAAGGGTTGCGCGCACGCCGCCCGCACGACTGACAAGTAGCGTCGCCGACAGTAGGTGTCGATGAGTGTCGAGTAGCCGCCCGTGGCAGCTACTACCATAAATAAAGTGAGTATTGATGCAGTAGCCGCTCGTAGTATTGCAGCAGCAACGCCGAGGTGGGGCTTGATCGGCGGTACCCGTGCCGGCGTGCTGTATGCTGCTGTTATGCGCGTGATGCATATAACGGGCGCGCCCCGGCATTCCGAAGACATACTCACATACACCCTACCTCCTAGAGTGGTCCCTTACCCTGAGCTAAACGACCTCAACTACATACTGACGCTGAGGAGGCAGTCGCAGTGCCTACGGTCGCTGAGTGAGGACGCAGAGTACTATATCGTCCCGGATGAGTCGAATCGTGCTATTGTCGAGCATAAGCCGCCCGAGGAGGTCGCCGCCCAGGCTACTGAACTCGACGACACCACTCCCGAGCGCCTTGCTCGCACCGACACGGACGCTTGTGCTAACACAGTTAATAGCGAGGATCATCCCGTCCGAGCCCTCGCGTCACCGCACTCGCATGCCGGCATGCTTGCCTGCAATCTGAGGAAACGACACTTGGAGCACAATCAAAAGCATTTATACGCCATTGTGGGTTTCTTCATTTCCAACGTCATGCACACACTAGTTATTAGCTGGTGATATAGTGTGCAATGACTGAAAACAAATAATCATGCATCATCACCGTCGCCGTCATCATAACCATTCCGCGCCCGCCGCGACTCTATGCTCGGACGATTCTCTCCCATTATGGCACAAAACACACGTTATGCCATGCGCACCATGCGCTATGGTAATATGAAGGAGCGACAAAAAGAAGACGCGGCGTCTCGTCTGCAATAGCATGCAAGAATCCTCCGCGCGCAGCAGTGAGAATGATCGCACAACGTAGAGCCATCACACTCGAATGATACTATAGGCCGGCATCACAACGGAGCCGGCATGCCGCGGCTCCAATGTGCATGCTCCGGCCTGACGTGTCTTGACGGAACCCCGGCAACAGACAAAAAGCAACTACGGGTAACTACATCGGATACATTATTCATCATTCACCTCAACAGGTGGTGCGTGGCAATATTTTCCGCGCGGCGAGCGGGCGCAGGCGCACCCCGATGGACCCAGGCGCATCGACTACCGCAACGATATGATGATACGTTTATCTGTTTCGCTTGTAAGATTGCGACTAGCTATACTAAAGCGCGCCGGCGGAGAATTCGCTCCGAAACCACATCACCACCGCGCAGCATTGGCTCCGAAACCACCGAAACCACCGCCGCGGCCCCGGCCAGCGACGACATCGTCGATGCTGCGCGCCGCGCCGAAACCACTACAAGTACAGGTAGCGACTACCTGTACCTTGTACGCTCGCCTTCTTGGTGCGCCCATCCCGCCACATCGCGCGCAGGACCGCACATGCCACCGCACATACCCCTCACCGCACATGCCACGCTCCCCGGTGATGATGCGCGTTTTATCGAGATAAGAAGCCGTCTCGACGAGGCGAACCCTCGGCGCTGTGGGCATATTATCACAGTGCTTCCAAAACCGTGGAGCCTGACCGGGACATCCACGACAGACAAGAAAGCATATTTTTCGCAGTTGTCGACAATTTTTTGCAGGGAGCCGAGAGGCATCGACCGCGGCAATTTTAGCCGAGAGGCATCGACCGCGGGTGATTGAGCGAGGCGAGGGGCCGAAAGACAGGCCGACCTCGCCGCCGGCATGTTTGCCGCCAAGCCGTACGATAAGCAGCGACAGTACTGCAAGGTGTGCTCGCCGGGGTTGCCGCGCAGCATCCTGTGGCAGTGCTCTGTCGATCGGAGACCGACGATAAGGCCGCTGGGGTTGCGGTGGTGATGGGAGTCGGTGGTCGGGTTTCGGGCCGACATGCGCGTCCGAGCGACGGCTTCAAACTAGCCCTACCGACTTGCTGAGCGGCGAACCCCAACGTGGCACGCAGTGGTGCGGGAGCCACTTCCGCAACGTTCGCACGATGCAGCAGCACGTCCAGGCGCGCGAAGTGAACGGCGGGTGCAGCGTGGCGGCGGTCGCGGACGGCAAGGCAGCTTCGGCGGCACGCCCCAACCGCCCCCTCAGCCTGTCGGCCGCCGGCTCCTCAAGCACCTCGGGGGAGGGCTCGGCAGGTGCCCGACCTGCGCAGGCGGTGCTGCTGGCGTCATCGGTGTCGACCTCCCGGGGGCATGCAGGCCGCTGAGTGCGCGCGCCATAGCCTAGCGCCAGTACATAGCAATTTCCGGGCGTGAGCCGACACGAGCAGGCGTGCGACGCTGCTCTCCCTCTCTCGAATTGGCTTTCAAGCGGTAGAGGTAGCTTTGAAGAGCGCACCATCTGGAGTCCATGGCCTGCCTCACCGAGGCCCTGGTCATGATTAGAAGCATCTGCAACTGTACACGTACTGATTCACACAGAGGGCCCTCCTGGCTGGTCCGTTGAATGGGCGCTACCCTCTCCATCAGGCCGTCAGTGGTGTAGTGGGTTGCCCTCCCCACAATATGGCACATGGCACAATCGATGGGACCTTTCGGTCACCCAAGCGGGGCTCGGGTGTCGTCTATGTGCGGAGGGGCGCGAGGCATATCGCGAGTCCCGGGCAGTTGTTCAGGCGGCATGTAACTGTCGCTTACTCCACTGGCTCCGTGGTGCCGCTGCGGCACAAGGCGCTGATGGGAGGGCTCTGGATGCCCCGGCACCAGCACGTCCCCCAATGGTTAAAATGACAATCTGTTACAATTATGGTTGGGGAGCACCGCCGGTTGGCTATCTTTAGGCCTACTGACTTCACCAACCCGCATAGGCCCGGCTCGGTCCGTTGCATGTCATCCTTGGGCGGCCGATTACGAGCACATGCTTGGCCTTCAGAGGGCTGCACGCTACGCGCTTTCATTAGCGGCCCTTATGCGGGTTCGTAAGACAGCTGGCCTGGTTCGCCCGGGAATAAAGTTGTTAATAATGTAAAAGTTCGCGTATGAGCACATCCGGCAGAAGGCTGTCGGCAACACGGCGGAGGGCAACGCGATCACCGCGCGCACCATCGCCTACCTGCCGGCTGGCGAGTCGGCAGGGGGTGCAACCCGGATGGGGCCTTCGCTCGGACGGAGGGAGGCAGGGCGGCGGGTAGCCGCTCACAGCTGCGCGTGGGGTGCCGTCTCCCCGTAGAGCATGCATTGCTGGAACAAGTCGTCCACCTCCCGGCGCCCTGGGGT
This sequence comes from Tetraselmis striata, assembly GCA_006384855.1. Lineage (NCBI taxonomy): Eukaryota > Viridiplantae > Chlorophyta > Chlorodendrophyceae > Chlorodendrales > Chlorodendraceae > Tetraselmis > Tetraselmis striata. Next base: position 32,732 of record VCJN01002185.1, on the reverse strand, counting down.
GCCCCGCCGCCCCCCTTTCATTTCTTTCTCCCCCGGGACAGGACTGTCACCAGTGAGACCCTCGCAGCGGCTCTACGGCGCCCTTTCAAAGACGCGTCGCGTAGGCATCAATAATCTAGTCATGAAATGCCCCCTTTTCCTCGTCACATCCCATCGTCGTCTTGCGCCTCGGCGCGGATGGCCTCCTTCCCACGGAGAGTGAGGCAGTGGAGCAGAGCGGACGCTGCGGGACGGCCGCCGGCCCGGCTTGCCATGGATGGAGGGCCGATGAGAGAGGGGGGGTGGGCGGTAGGGCTGTGCCGCTCCCGGCTTACAGGCTTCGGCAGACACCGGCCAACAGAGGCGCCTGCGCGCCAGATGCACTTGCGGCTCAGCGCCACCCGGCGGGCAGATCCGGCCCCTGGGTCGGCACGATGCCGCCAGGCAAAGGTGGAGAGCGCCCGCAGTGCCATGCAGCCCTCCACGAGGCAGCGCAGCCAGCTGGGACGGCGCGCTTGGGGTGTTTGTACGGGAGTTTTAGGGTCGAAGGCTGATAGGGTTTTCGAGGGGGTTCATGTAGTGAGGGGCGGTTGGGTGGTGCCGGCGGCGGCAGGGTGGCAGGAGGGCGGAGGGCGGAGGCTGGTGGCACCTGCTGCGACGGCTGGCCATTGGGCACTTCCGTGTCGGCGAGAACACCGGTGCGATCGCTCCCGCTGTGGCTCCTGGGGGGGAGCGAAAAAGAGGGTAAGGAAATGTCAGCGGGGCGGAGGTTGAGGGTGCGGGAGGAAGATGGTGGATGGGTGGTCAGGGTGGTCAGGGTGGTGGGTGCCGGGGGCCGGGGGGGGGGGGGGGGGGGGGTCACCGCTTGAAGTCTCGCCCCTGCAGCTCGCGGTCCGACAGCTCCCGCCGCCATCGCAGCAGCCGCGCCTGGTTCTGCTGCAGCAGGCGCTGTGGGATGCAAAAGGGAAGGGGGGCGGGGGGGTGAGGGCGATGGCGCCCGAGTCGGTTTGTCTGCGGATTTCAGATTGCTATGACCCTTCAGCGCGTCATCGCCCGCAGCGCTTTGCTGGCTCTTGTCCACAGACGGTGGGATGGGACAGGACGGGACCCACACTCGGGGGGACACATGTCCCGCTCGCGATTCGCCAAGTACGACTACGAGTGCGCGTGCGCAAGGGTGGGCATGCGGGGGGGGGGTGGGGGCGAGGGAGCCCCAGCCTCAGGGTTGGGTGTGAGCAGTTCGCATTATCTTCCGCGGCGGCTGATGATGGTAGAAGGTTCATGGGGAGGATAAATGGCAAAGTTGATATTTAGAAAGCCCGATGATAATGAATGTTCTTACTTGTGGACTAATGGCACATTACGCTACATATCATTATTGGTGGTGGTGGGAGGGCGCTGCGAGAGAGGTACAGGTAAGACGGGTGCAATTGTGTGCGTACGTGTGAGTGAGTGTGTGTGGGTGGGTGCGGGGAGGGGGGGGGGGGGGGGTCGTGAGGCGTACCTGCACCGCAGCCCGCACCCCGGCGTCCCACAGGTAAAAGGCCGCCATGGGTGCGGCGGCCAGCAGCAGCAGCGGCGGGAGCGCGAGCCAGTACGCGGGCGCCGCGAGCATGGCGCCCGCGACGCCGTACATCCCGAATCGCGGCACCGCGCTGACGGCGGCGCTGAGGGCGTAGAACAGCGGCACCATGGCCCAGGTAGCCAATGCCTGACCGGAGAGCGATGGGGGTCGGAAACAGCTCAGCGGCGACCAGCGGGTGCATGTGCATGTGCATGTGAGTGTATGTGTGTATTTGTCGAGAAAAAACAATCGACACGTGCAATCGACTCGTGCAACGTGCTGCATTCTTGAAGTAGTCAAACCATGTATTATTTTGAGACCGACCGATGTGCCGAGTGAGCGTCGGCCGTGCCGAGAGAGTGGCGGAAAAACTTCGCGCAGCGCGTTGGCAGAATGATTGGCGCGAGCATCTGCCATTATCTTGGAAACACGTCAAAGGACGGACATTCCCGAAAACTGTAGTAGGAGAAACAACACATCGAGTCGATGTAGCTATTGCCCGGCAGGCATACCAGACAACGGATGGCTTGCGGGGGAGTTCACATGCCGCGACTTCACCATTCGCCGGACGCGAGCCTTACCTGCGGCACCGTGATGGCGTGGCTCTGCATGGTCACGACGCAGGCGTTGATCCATATCGTAGCCGAGTAGGCTGCCAGCGACATCAGCTCCATATCGCCGCCCACCTGGGGCGCCGCGAATTCGTCTCGTCAGGCGTTAGCGAACTCGAATACACCGCCGCCGACTTTGCGACCCTCGTCCGAAGGCCCATCCAACTTCCCGACAGTCTCCTCCCCCGCCCGTGTCGTCAGGTCTACGATCCACCCGGGTCGTACCTGCTGCCGGGGGCCACTCGCGGCATTGCCCAGCGCAGCCCGCATCACAAAGTACGCGACGGAGGAGTGGTACATCGCCAGCAGCACCCAGGTCCCAAAGGCCTCGTATGACGTGGGTCGCCCGCTCTGCGTGGACAGGCAGTCGCGGCGGCACCACAACGGTAAGACCACAACGGGCTATGCTCGATACCGCTGTGTGGGATCGTCAGTCGCCACCACCCGACTATCACTTGCCGCGATCGTCATCGTAGCACCACTCCCATCGCGGGCCCTTACTGAAGTAGCGACCTATTAGTCCTGAGGTAGCAGTCGTGCTGCTGGGTTGCTGCCATATATATATATATCAATACGTTGTAGTCATGTATCGTTCTGCGCTGGAGAGAAATACATACACTGTTCCACGCAACTTATCAGCATCTGCTCCCGCGCGAGCGCTGTTTTTTTCCGCATATACTTTTCCACTAATTATTGAGCTGTTTGATTAGGGCGCAGGGCGGCGATGACGGCTATCTATTTCTATATTCGACCGGCGGCGCACACGCATCACACGCATCACAAAGTACACTATGCCATTGAATTAATCACACACTTTATCGGCACGCCGCTCACACAACTGCCCGCGCTGCCATTTCAATGGAAACGGATTCTCGTCACAGGGAAGTATCGGAGGTAATAGGGAGGCATTGGCAGAGCTTTGTTGGAGGTGGTTGGGGCCATGGCGGTGGGCATGCAAGCCGCCTTGAGGTTTGGCAGTCATTTGCCCATGGCATGCGCTCACCCGGGTGGCCCTGAACAGATGCGGCTGCTGCAGGAGGCGGGACGGCTCCGCGTCGCGGTCCAGCGCGAAGGAGAGGGAGGGCGCAAGCGTGAAGGCGACGTTGTACGCCATGAGCGCGAAGGAGCTGTGGAAAGAGGTCCCGCTCAGGCCGGAGGCGCCCGCGAAGAGGAGCTGCATGAAGCAGAGCATCACCGACTTGTACCTGCAGCGGCGCCGGGGAAACATGGGGCGGAGGGACCGGTGCCAACCGGTGTCAGTAAGCGTGAGCATGGACATTCGTGCTCTGCCTATACCCATGCAGGTTCATAATCTGTCTCTCTCTGTCTCTCTTCCCCCCACCCAGTTGTATACATGTACACATAGATATATATTGATATATATATACATATATCTGTGTGTATATACATATGCATACACATATAACGTATAATATTAACACACATAGATACATACATACGCATATTACATAGTACAGCAATTGTCAATGGCGGCCAGGGTTGCTAGTGAATTTCGCAGACAGTTGGGGCGGCAGCCGGGTGGCCGCCGTGGCCTATGTCTCCTAAACCTGGCAACCGCAATGGCCGGGAACGCGCAGGAGGGTTTTTTAGAGGCGCTGAAGTTCGCCCCGTTCTGGCTGTACGCTGTGACGGGCGGCCTGGGTTTCGGGGTTTGGGGTGTCGGGGAAGTGCGGCTCACACGCAGTAGATGGCGATGACGGAAGTGCGCTGCAGCGACAGGCGGCCATGCACCAGGATGAGGCTCCCCAGGCAGCGGAAGGACGGGATGGCGAAGTCGGCGGCGCGTGCGGCCTGGGACGGGCAGAAGAAACAGTGAGTCACGTACAGCGGTCGGTCAGCGAAAAACAGTAGAGCCATCTCGACCTTTCCTGACCACAAGCATAAATGGTATGTATAGATGTGATAATGACAATGCATGTATGCATGTATGTATTATTTACATACACACACGCATGCGATGTCCGTCCCCGAGAAGGAGCAGCAGGATGTGCGGACGCCAGGTTGCACGCAAGCGGGAGGCGGAGGCATTCAAGTCGACGGCGGCCTCCACCTGCTGCCCCTCGCGCCCCGCGATCCCCACGCCCACATCAGCCGCCTGGATCATCGCCACGTCGTTCCCCCCGTCGCCGACCGCCGCCACCACGCCCTCCGCGCCGCGGCGCCCGCCCGCGCGTTTCACCAGCCGCACCACGGCCGCCTTTTGGCTCGGTGTCACGCGGCAAAACAGCACTCCGGCGCAGGACTGCGCGGCCTGCGAAGGGAGGGGGGGGGGGGGGGGGCACGCACTGAGGGTATGGAATAGATGCTTGGCCTGTTGACGCCTGAGGTAAGAGGGCGCAGCGCCGCAGCCGCAGGGTGATCTCCGCCCGGGGAGAGCGTGACCCACCTGCAGCAGCGTGTCCGGGTGGTGGGCCAGGGCAGACGCCAGCGCGGCGCCGTCCACCACAAGGTTGATGTCGCCCGTGAAGCCCAGCGGGTCCGCCAGCCGGTCGAGGACGGAGCGCAGCTGTTGGCCAACCTGAGATCCCGGGCACTGGGCTGATTAGGCAAGGAGGGTGGGCGCAGCCAGCCGCAAATGGCCACGACATAGCGCCCGCCGAAGCGGATCCGCCGCGACCGGTGGAGCATGCGCATGCTGACGAGGAGGGAGGGGAGAGGGCCAGAGCACGGGGGCATGGGGTGGTGAATGCTGGGGAGGAGGTGGCAGGGGAGGAGGTTGTGGGTACCTCGGCTTCGGAGCCGCCGCTGATGACAGCCATCTCCGCTGATGGGTTGCAGGACACCAGCCCGCTGGCCTTGCCCAGCTGCCGCAGCATCGCGCAGCATCCAGGGAGGGGAAAGGGGCAGGCACACAGGGTAAGTTGGGGCGGCTACCTAATTAGATGCCGGCTCGGTAATTAGAACACTGCGAATAGGTCCAAATGTGGATAAAAACCTCCCCTACTGGCCAGAGGTCAAATGTGGACGAAATTTGAAAAATGTGGTCGAATAGCAAATGTTCTCACTGCTTGCATGCAAGCCCAATCTGAGGCTCACAAGAAGTTCCTTATGAGCCGCGCCGGCACCCGTGGTCAGGGCTCCGGCCCCCTTCCCCACCCCCATGCTTCCCCCCCCTGTGAAAGAGGGGGCGCTGTGCACGCTGCTGAATGGGCGGTGAAGCACCTGCACGGCGGTGGACAGCCGGTCGCCGGTGAGCATCCAGACTGCGATCCCCGCCTCCTGCAGCGCAAGCCCAGGCGCAAACGTCGGTCACATTCGTTTCCAACTTGTCATGGGGTTACAGCATGCTAGTTGGCGGTGCGCAGGGAGTTGTCATGGAACATTGCCACTGAAAATCAACCCTGTCCCCCCGTCAGTATATGAGGGCGAGAAATATGGAGAAAATGTACTTGGAGCTGTATGTGGTTGCAGGGCATCATCGCTTCCTAGTTGGGGAAGTAGCAGCTAAGCCCTAAAGTATAGGACTGTACATATATGACTGTATATATAGAACTATATATAACTCCATATATGACTACATACAGTACTATAAATATAAATAGTCATGCATATATATCATAAAGGGTGATAGCATCAGATGGCATTTGAGGTGCCCAATATTCTCCTTTGGCAATTCAATCTGGTCGAATTTGCAGACATATGCATGACACAGCTCGTCGGGGCTGCACTTCTAGGCCTCACCGGGGTGCGGTAACGCCCCCCCTCAACCTCTGTATGCTCTCTTGACACCCGATCAGGATGCCTACATGCAATGCCTCTCTCTGTGCATGGACACCTAGTTCCTCTCTTGTTGCATGACATATCCTTCAATATATACACTCAATGATCCTGTCGACATGAAACGTTGTAAATCTGCATCGATCAACATGAGAAGACAAGCGGCGGCTTGATACGATCAGAACACATTGACATACCCGGGCCGGGCGTGCCCACGGGTATGGTAAGGCATGGCGCCATGGACGATTTGCCGTGACGATGGCCGAATCATCCGAACTGCAATGGAGAGGCGCATGAGCAGGGGGAAGAGGGGGGGGGGGGGGGGGGCCAGAGGCACCTTGAGCAGCTGCACCGTCTGGGGGACACCTGGCTGCAGGCGGTCCTCGATGGCGGTGACGCCCAGCAGGTGCAGCGAGTGCTCCAGCCGCCGGCACGCGGCCGCCACCGCCTCCTCGCGCCCCTGGGGCCAGGCCGGATGGGGGCAGCCGTCAGTGGGAGGGCCCTCAGGACGCTGTCGTCATGCATGGGGGGGCAAAGTAATGGGGGAGGAGGGGGGGGGTCGCGAGGAGCAGGGACGGAAGCCATCCGGAAAGCTCCGGCCCCGCGAGCAATATTGGTGGTGGGCAAGGCTAACGGCAGGCTGGACCGCACCCGTCAAAGAGGGTGGCTTGGCCGGCGAGACTGCCCCTAAACTCTCGGCGCTACAGCATAGACAGCGCCATGGCGAAGGCTAGGGGTGGCGCTGCCGTTGTGCGCCATTCGCGTGCGGTGTGTGGTGTCACCGGTGAAGGATAACGCGAGCATGCCAGGGCGCGTGGCCCCCTTCCGCATGGCTGGAGTGAGACGGCGGTCGGGCCGGGCTGCGGTTGCATATGGGCGCCACCGTACATTTTGAGAGGCGTATAGCCGCAGTACTGCGGTCGACGCGAGAGATACCGGGGGCGGAGCAGGGAGCAGGCCGCCGCAGGCCCGTCATAGATGCTGCGCCTCAGAGGATATTAATAAAGGGTATGGGCTTTCACGCAAGGGGGGCCATAAACGATACGCGATGGGGTGTGGTGTGACCCGCCGGGGGGGGGGGGGGGGGGGGGGGGGCTGAGGGTGCGGAGGCACCTGCAGCTGCGTCGACGCGGCGGCCCATGTCGGGGCCCAGGCTGCGTGCTCCTCAAGGGGCACCACGCGCGCAGCGAGGCAGAGCGTGCGCAGGCCGCAGGAGGCGTACACCTCCAGCGCAGCCGCAGCGGCGCGCTGCGCGCCGTCCTGTCCGTCCGCCAGGGCGCCCAGGATGACGTCGTCCGCGCCTTTGGTGAGCAGCAGCAGGTTGCGCCAGCCGGCGGGCCGCACCTGCCACCAAGGGGCGAGCCCGGGGGAGGGGGGGGGGGGGGGGTTGATGGGGTGGGGTGGGGTGTGAGACTGCATCCCTGCATCCCCGCAACGCCGAGAATGGATGCCATAATGATCCCCATCACACATACATGCCCGACCATGCACCTCAATCTCAAGGAGGGGGGTATTTTGCCTCCCCGTTAAACGAAAGACGGTCGCTGTCATGGTATCTATTCCGCCTAAGTCCTCTCTTCATGCTTTCCTTGGTCCCTCCCATCTCTGTGCGCAAGCCAGCTATTCACATCCCAAACGTCGCCGGCAATGCACCGTAATCTTTCACCGGATTGGCAATTTCATATATTGCTTCAGACCCCATAGGGAGATAGATGGGGGGCGTTGTGTGACCATTATATACATCACACACCCTCGCCACAGAGTTTTCCTGGTCAATAAGAGGCTAAATGCTTTTCGGTACGTTCTACACATAAATATGACCGCAAGTTGGCCCACCAAAAAAGAATTAGCCTTGACAGGAGACAGTTAGGCCCCCCCCCCCCCCCTCCTACCCGCCGCGCGCCAATGCAAAACAATACCACGGTATGTGTTGAGCGCTCATGCCAAGCCTGCGACATACGGCGGGAAGAACCCTAAACCATAGGTAGGAGTATAAGTACATGTTGTGAATCGGAACGTGCGTCAGGTCAGGTGAGGATCGCTACGAGCAACTCAGCGCGGACCGCCTCCTGTAGTTGCTCCCGATTAGGTCAGCAACTTCATGGAGAGCACATCGGGTGCGTACTGAGCGCCGCCGGCCATCTGGCACCTGGGCGGGCATGGCCAGGCGGGCAAGCAGCATGGGCCGTCTGGGGTAGGTCGCGGCTGGTGGGTGTGAGGGGGGGTGGGGGGGGCGGCAAGCGGCACCAGCACGCTCATGCACCGCCGCTCGCTGGTGAAGTCCAGCGCGGCCAGCAGCTCGTACTCCTCCGTGCGCAGCCCGGCACGGAGAACCTGCGGCGGCGCAGCAGGAGGGTCAGCGGGCGGATGAGGCGCTGGGTGCACGGCAGGCACCCCTCCGCGGAGGCAGTGAGCGCCGTAGGGAGACGTCCGCAGGGGTTCCGGTGACAGGTGGTGGGAGCGCGCACCGCCCTCGCGCCCGTGCGCTCCAGCAGCGTGGCCCCCAGCTCCGCCGCGGTCGTCACCAGCACCTCCTCATCCGGCGACGCGGTCATGTAGTCCACCCGCCGGCCGCAGCCGCCGCCTGCTGGCCATCCACCATGAGAGAGGTCAGAACGCGGAGGGGGACTGTGCAGTGGGTCGGGAGGGACCGGGGGCGACGCGGGGCGCGGGCTGTCATCGCGGGAGCTCCCATCGCGGTGATATCGACAATATTGAGGCCATCGCGTGGATTGTCGCTGTCGTCCACAGTACTGGCGACGACGACAACGACGCTGATGAGGATGAGGATCGACGAAAGTAATACACCCCTCCACATAAGTCGCAGGCCCCCTTTCGCGGAACCTGAGTTTACGAATACTAGGGCCTCTGGATGTAGGGTTTCTGACCTGAAACTCTCTCATAAATGTTGAGCATCATTTATGTTCAGCGAAGTGTATCATCACAGGGTTAATCATCAAGCCATATGCCCCTAACAACGGTGCTGCACGAGCAGTGGTCCGGCCCCACTAAAGTGGTCCGCACCACGTGTATCATCACAGGGTTAATCATCAAGCCATATGCCCCTAACAACGGTGCTGCACGAGCAGTGGTCCGGCCCCACTAAAGTGGTCCGCACCACGTGTATCATCACAGGGTTAATCATCAAGCCATATGCCCCTAACAACGGTGCTGCACGAGCAGTGGTCCGGCCCCACTAAAGTGGTCCGCACCACGTGTATCATCACAGGGATAATCATCAAGCCATATGCCCCTAACAACGGCGCTGCACGAGTAGTGGTCTGGCACCACCGAAATAGCGCCACAACACTGGGGCTGGTGCCCCGCACGTGATGCCGCACATGCATAGAGCATGCGGCGCTGGGTGGGTGAGGAAACATGTCAGCACAGGGCCGAGGTCGGTGTGGGGCGCGGTGGGGCCATGCGCGCGGGGCACCTTGGCCTGCCTGCGGCACGGGCGAGCTGGGCGGCCAGGCGGCGCCCGCCTCCTCGGGCCTGTGCGGCAGCGCGCTGTTGCACAGCGCCATCACCCGCACCGCCAGCCCCGCCGCCCCCGCCTTGCCCCTCGGCGCACCGGTGTCGGTCCCGATGCCGACGGCCGCTGCATCCTCCGGCATGCCCGCCTCCAGGGCAGAGCGCACCATCGCCCTGCGCACATGCCACCGCCACTTGGTCCTTTTGTTGGCTGGGGGTGACTCTTTATGTACACTAGTGCGTAGGTGGCAAACATTTTTAAACGTCGGGGCCTGGCCGTCTTCAGGTGCCACCCTTTTGGCGTTTTTCGATTTCAAATATATTCCCCTATTTTATTCTTTTAGCCGTATTATCGCTGAAGGCATTCCGTCGTAGAAGATTGTTTACGCGTGGTACGAGGAATTATGCGATCAGTATACCCTCATATACGCGGTAATTTGATCCCGGCGGTAATTTACCGGTACTTTTACCCGGTACTTTACTGGTACTTTTACCGGGTACCAGGAAGGCTTGCGACAATACGATAATATTAAGGATATTACCCGTACCGAACGACGCGTAGTAATCGCCAGCGCAAAATATCGCTGTGCGTCGCTCCTCATTCGTGTATCGCTGTCAAACAATGCACGTATACTTTTCCGAAATGAATGGCCAATGCATACTCAAACAATGTCCTCAGCGCTTTCCTGATTCGATTCGCAATAGGACTGAGATGTATCTGTCGGTTTTCTTTCGTAATTTCCCAAATTACCAACACATTTTCGATTCGGTTCTATTTCTATTACATTTCTAATTGCCGAACTTACATCCTTACACACGGGTTAGTCAATTTATCTCTAATAGCACCGCCCCCCGATCCAGTCCCTGGGCGTTGGATTAATATCTTGTAGTCTGCTTCTATTTGTCTCTGTGGGGACGATCCCCAGGAACGTTCATGCCATTTCTTCCTCTGCGTTTTTTGGTCCCCGGGACCGTCACAATTCATCTCTAGGATTTGGCAATTTCATCGGCAGCAACGTATGTATCCCCCGCTACGGAGGGCGGCGGGCTCCCAGCATATGCATGTGCGCCCGTGCTGCAGGGGCGCATGCATGCACACATGGGAAGCCGGCGCACCTGAGCGCCTTGTCGCCAATGGCTCCCTCGCCCAGAGAGGGGCCGGGCGCGCTGACCTCCCCTTCAGCCACCTGGGTGGCGCGAGGGCAGGGGGAGGGAGGGGGGGGGGCAGCCCGTCGCCGTCAGAGGCGGTGCTGTACCAACTCGAGACGCAGGCAGGAGGTGCGGGGCGTTGTGTATGAGGTAGATCTGCTGGGGTCGCGCATACCCACTGTTTTTCTGTCGCATGATTGCCAGGTGGAACAGGAGGAAAGGAGGTAATGCACCGGGCACGATGAAAAGGAAAAGGGGGCAAGAGGCCGGAGGGCAGGGGGGGGGGGGGGGGGGGGCACTGTGTTGTTGGAGGCGGCCCTGCCTGCTGGTGCGGCGCTCGGGGGGTGAGCGGGACGCCGCCGTGGCCGCCGTAGTGGTGGCTGCCCAGGAAGAGGTACTTGAAGCTCATGCAGTTCTCTGTGAGGGTGCCGGTCTTGTCGGACAGGAGGTAGCCCACCTGCCGAGCCCGCCATCGGATGGCGGCGTCAGTGGCTACTTGCCAGTGGCTGTGATACCCCAATCCATCGATGGCGTGTCCCATTCCAGTCTGTGAATATGGCGCGACGTAATCTCTGCTGATCCCGACGCGGTGATGAGAGCACTGCAAATAAGAACCCGCCCTGCCCGCCAGAGGTCAAATGTGGACGAAACTACACCAGACCTATAGCGAATGTTCTCGATCAATTGCGTGCGAGCCCAATTTCGCTCTTACAGTAACGACTCTCATAGGACCGTTGGCACCCCAAAAAAGTAGCGGAACTGAAAGAGATGGTGGAATATGTTCCTTGCGGCCATTCTTTGTGTCTGATGTCACTGGTTCTTGTGGGGGCGTCGGCACACGCAGCTCCGTATTATGTGTGTATCTATGCGGCGGTGTGCTGCACGTGATTGCCATGGGGGCGGCAGGTCACACTGGGGGCACATCACGAAAGGGACGGGGCAGACCACATCGGATTCGATGGAACACTTCCATGCCACCGCGGCAGGAAGGGCCTCGGGTCGGACCAACCCCTAGCGCCCCACATGGCCTCACTGACCTAAGGGCCTCCATTAGGGTAGCAAAGGTATCCATACCCTGGCGCACCTGCCCTACCCACCACACGCAGGTATCACATATGTAGCCTAGGATTCCCCCTCTTGGGCACTGCGGCTCTAGGTGGAGTCCCATCAGCGCCGGTGTCGTAAGGCGAGGCCTAACTCTAAGCTACTCCCCGGTGATCCGGCTGTAACGCCAATCAGCGTGGGGCCTTACGTCGATACCGCTGCAAACATGGTCGCTGCGGGAATGTCTGAGGGCGGTGCACGAGAGCGTGTGGAACACGCTGCCGCTGGCGCATGGCGCGGACAAGTAACCCGCCACTGGGAGAGGGGGGGGGGGGGGGGGGGCGGGGCGCGCGCCTGGCCCAGGTCCTCGCTGATGGAGGTGTTGTTGGCCACCGCGTGCCCCCTCGTGGCCGGGTCAGTCATACGCTCGTCCTGGCTGATCAGCAGCGCGTAGAAGACCTTCACCGCATCCATGGTCACCTGCGGCCATGGCGGGCCAAGGTGCCGGGAGGGGGGGGGGGAGGGGGTCAGTGGGCCTGGCCAACCCTGGTGCGCAAGGCAGCAGAAAAAAAAAGCCAGGGAGGATCGGAGCCGGGTAGGAGTGCTATGCCGGAGGGAGGAGGCGGAGGAGGAGGGGGAGGAGGCCGCGCCTTGAGGGAGATGGGCACCGCTATGGAGCAGAGCAGCAGGAAGCGCAGCGGGATGACGAGCCACTCGCTCCACTCCCACCCGCCAGGCTCCAGCTGCAGGTACGGCATGTGCCCGGCTGGGAGGGGCGGCAACGCCGGAGTCAGGCGGGCCGAGAGGGTGCCATCACGCACGAGTGACCCACACACAAATCAACAGCCTTTGCAGGAAGAAAGTGACCGTATATGCGTACGTGCATGCATGCATGCATGCATGCGTGCGTGCGTGCGTGCGTATTGGGGGAGGGGGAGGGGGGCAAGCGCACCGTACAGCTGCTGCCAGGCATTCCCGGCCGTGCCCATCACTAGCACAACGAGCAACTGTCGCACGGAGTACGATAGGCACAGGGGCGGGCGTCAAAGCACAGCGGGGCGAAGGACAAGGGGCAATGGCGGAGGGAAGGGGGCTGAAGAGGAGGGGCGGGGGGAGTGGGGGGGAGGGGGGGAGCATGAGCATGTGCAGGGGGAAAAGGGAAGGCATGGGCGTTAGCATGGCCGCACCCACCTGTCCGCAAAACACACAGGCAGTAAAGCGGTCAGTGCGCACGTCGGCGCGCGCCAGCTTGCTGGGCACGGCGCCCTGGCACAGGCCCAGCTTGGTCCTGTTGCCTGCCCGCCGGTGGCAACGTAGCATCAGCATCATCATCAGCATCATCAGCTTCATCACCAGCATCGTCGCCGTCACCGCCGTCAGCAACTCTCTCTCCCGATTAATATAAATTAAAAGGATCAAGACTAGTTTTAAGTGCGGGGCAGCACTCAGCTCCAGTTTCAAGTGGCACCGCGACTTGTGTCACATTCACTGGTCAATCTACTGGCTAAGAAACATCTACTATAAGCGTTCCGCATTAATGCACACACACACACACACACACACACACACACACACACACACACACACACATGCTTCTGCGTGGTTGTCACATGCCCCCCGAAAGAAGATGCTTGCATTCAGTACACGGTTCTTTTCATATTTGCGATAAACCAATACGCCACAGATGCCACGGTACTCGGATCTGATGGTGATGCCAGTTATCCAGCTGCGCCTGGGACAGCACTCCCGCGATGCACGTCTAGCGTGTCACAGGAACCTGTACATAAACCCCCCCTAGACAGTGCATTTATAAGCGTACGAGTAGCAGCGACACCGCATGAGCGTCACCCTGCACCCGCACCCGCACCCACCAGGAGTGTTACAGGCAGATAGGAGTGTGATTTTCAGGGGAGGCAGCGCACCTACGTACACCGCAAGCCCGGCGGCCCAGGCGGTGTGCCGCAGGTGGCAGCCCTGGAACAGCGTGTTTGGCAGGCCCAGCGGCTGCACCGCCTCGTCGCCCCCCTCCACCCGCGCCGCGATGCTGCCCCTGCGGACACCGGACGGGGCAGGCGGCGGCAGGCGCGTGCTGCAGCGCCCCCTCCCCCCTGGAAGCACCTGCCTGTCCACTTCGGCGTGCACGGGCGCCGAGGCAAAAGCAGGCGGGCGCCAAGTGGGTGCAGCGGCGCACCTGAACGCGTGGCAGTCGTGGTCCGGCGGCGCCACGCGCACCACCCCCTGCGCCACCCCCGGTGACCCGCTCAGTACTCGCTGCGCCCCAAAACGCTAACACCCGCACCGTCACAGCAGCTGGCCCCAGCCTGCCGAAACCTGCCGGCGAGCTGGTGGCGGCAGCAGGTAGCTCCCTGCCCCGCAGGGGAGGAGGGGACTGGAATGGATCTGAGGAGTGGGGAAGTTGGGGGGGAGGGGGGGGGGGGGAAGGGGGGGTCGCTCCACCTGGAGTCGCACGAGGTCCTCCAGCCCGAGTCCGGCGCAACACGGCGGAGAGCACCTCACCTTGAGGTCCGTCTCGCCGTCCAGGGCGGCGGTCTGAAGGGATGGCGAGGGAGGAGGGCGTGGGGAGACAGGAGGGAGGAGGGGGGGAGAGAGGTGGTGGGTATGGCACAATGGCAGTGGGGCAGGGGGACCGTGGGGCCGCGCTGGTTGGCAGCAGCTTCTGGTGCAATGCACCAGCGGCCAATTGCTATGATGATGGTGGTGGTGGGGGGGGGGGGTGGTGGAACGGGTGGGGTTGGGGGGGGGGGGGGGGGGGGCAGATGCCAGACGCATGCCAGGCCAGCTGACAACCCCCTCCCTCCCCTCTGGCGCCCACCTCAACGTAGCAGTTGCCGGTCGGCTTGCTAGTGGCCAGCAGCGCCAGGTCGCACGGCACCTCATCGCCCTCCTCCACAACCACCACATCGCCCGCCCGGATCTGGACGCGGTGCGTGGGGCGAGGGAGAGGGGGATGCGGCGGGGGGGGGGGGGGGGGGGGGGTTGAATCCATAGTTAACGCTGTATGCGGCTGCATGGCGTAGGGGACCGCCCCGGGGGGGGGGGGGGGGGGGAAGGAGTAGGGCGCTGCGCTGGCTCACCTGCTGCGACTGCATCTCCGCCACGCGGCCGCCACTCAGCACCAGCACGCGCCGCTGGTTGAGCCACCGATCCCGGCGGTGGCGGCAGACGTCGTCGTAGCCCTCCTGCGCAGGAGCGGGCCCAAATGGGATTGAGGCCTGGATGCGGCCTGCCAGATTGGAGGGAAAGCGGGGGGGTTCCCGGGGAATGTATGCGCTAATTGTGTGGAGAGGCGGTCGGTGCAGCGGAACCTTGATGGCGGTGACGGAGAAGATGACGAAGAGCGGGACCCATGTAGTGGCCGGGTTCACTGCGGCGCAAAGGGTGGCAAGGCCGGCGGGCATGTCAGCGGCAACCCCCCCCTGGGTCGGCTTGATGCGCTAGCTGCCAGGGGATCCAGGGGGATGAGGGCGCACCGGGGGTGATGCGGCCCCACATCTGCAGCACCGCGATGATGAGAAAGTACATGTTGGTGAAGCGCCTGCGCCCCGGTGGTACGGGAAAGTTGGGGTTTAAAGCGTGCGCGGGGACAGACGGGGGAGGAAGGTTGGCATAAAGAGGTGGGGGACAATGTGAGAAGGCGGAGCATGAGTGACTCCATGCGGTCAGCGCTGCCCCCCTCCCCCCCTGGCGGGCATGCCAATAGCGCCACAACAGAGGCACTGCTGTGCGTGACAGTATCGAGCGGGGGAGTCACCCAAACTGCTCCACGAGGTTGCGCGGCACGAAGCTGAGTAGCTGGCCGGGGCGTTCGGGAGGGGGAGAGGGGGTGAAGAGGGGGGGGGGGGAGGGGCGGCGTCAGCCATCCAATTCAGCATTTTAATAAAAAGAGAAACGAAATTAATGAAAAAGGGGGAAGAGGTTTGCTTCCACGCCCCCCTCGCTCACAATCCCCGCCATACCACAAGCCAGGGCCGCGCCAGGCCCTCCTGCACGGCAGGATGCGCCACATGCTGCCGGTGGACCGAGCCCCAGGGCGGGCGTCCCAGCCGCAGGGCCGCCGCGGCGCTACGCGCACCGTGTACTTGGTGTTGGCCACCAGGTTGTCCGCCGGCACGCCCGGCTGGGCGTTGCGCCACGGCTGCCCAATGTGCAGCACCGCCTCGCCCATCGCGCGCCGGCTGAGTGCTGCAGGGGGAACCTTTATCGGGGAGAGAGGGAGACGATAGGCGGAGAGTCTGTCCCTTGCAAACCCAGAGCCCAGAGCAACCCCGAGCTGATCATCGACCCATCACTGATCATCGATCGGCCGGGGCGACGCGGCGATGATGATAGAACAATACTAATTACAGGGTAGCGCGATTTAAAAAACCCGACTCTTAAAAATAAGCGACTATCTGCCCAAACCTCTCCCAAACCTTCTCTTGACGCTCTCCAAAAAGAAAATACTACAGGGTATCTGCCCGCCCGCCCTGCCATCAGCACCCGCCGTCATATAATCCTTAGGGCGGAAATCTCCTCTTTCAAATAGCGACTAAAATTCAATATTAATTATTTACCTTTATTATTAAGGAGAAATCACATGTATGGTGCATGACTGATGTGCCAGATCTACCGTAAGATCTACCCTTGAGTGTGGCGATAGTGGGGAGCGAGAAGTCGTTATGATTTACCTGCACAAACCAATCATGAAACACAGTTCCAGATACGGACAAGAACATGCATGGAGCACAGCAAGATTCATACCGTCCGCGTACAAGCAGTCGTACCCACCTGCGGGCATGGGTAAAGGTAAAGTAAAGTTCGCCCCGGGACATCGGCCGAAGCCGCCCCAGCACTTGACCTCGTGCGCCAACTGCAGTCGTAGGTCTGGCATAGCCCATAGACCATTGCCTCATTCGAACCCCGAAGGGCTAATGCATCAACCGGGTAAACCCGGGACACGCCGGGCCGATATTGCCGAAATACATCAGCCAGGAATCGAACCCGGTCTCTCGCATACGAGACGACCGCTCTACCGAGCGGACAAGGGATGTACCTTGCTGGCATGGGTGCTGTAAGGATACTGCGCAAAACGCACCAGGCACTGGGTACCCACATATGGGGATTTGTGTGGTACATATCCTTACACTCCACCCCCCCCCCCATAGGATGGAGGACCTCCTCCAGCAACGTTTCGGCTTGGATTCGCTGGCGATCCGAATTGGCCGGGTCGCCCAACATTGCGGGAATCATATCATATTATATGTTTCTCCGCGGGATCGAACCCGGATCCGCGTGGGTAGAAGCACCAACTGTAAGGATACTGCGCAAAATGCACCAGGCACTGGGTACCCACATGGGGATTTGTGTGGTACATAATCTTACAGGTGCCGTACGACGGTACGAGTATTTCCCGACGACGTACGGTAGTTGCTACCGGGTCCTAAGGGATCAATACCACACGTTGGGCCAGGGCAAGTGACAGACTATAGTGCTGCAACTGATAGATTGGCGACTACATGTACTACATGTGCTCAAGAAATCCGTAGAGAAATCCAGAAGGCAATCCAGAAGGAAATACTTTAGTCGCTATAGTGCTGGAACTATTGACGCTACGTCGTAGCAGCAGGTATAAATGCGCGAATAGGGCATTGTAAAACCCAGAAATCAGGGTATTTATTTAAAACCCATCAACCTTTCCGGCCTTGACACCTCCCCAATAAGATCCCGGGTACCGGTATCCCTAATTACAGGCCGCCAGGGATGATACCTCCCGAAAGCTCGCTGCAGGTACGGTACCGCCTGGAGTAGTGCGACGAAGCCCCCGAGTTCTGATGAAACATCGTCACCATCGTTATCGCCATCATCACACCCGTTGGCACGCTCAATGCCCGGACCTGCACAGGGTTCAAGCTAGCTCCCCTATGGAGCTTGCGATGATGGGCTTGACCGGCACGATGCGACCGCTCGGCCGTGCCACTAAGGCAGGGCGTAATGGGCCCGCCGCGCCAACGGCGTTATTCATGCGCTGTGGAGTGTCGCCGCTCTCCTCCGGGCGTCACCGCCGGCGGGCACTGCCTGACCCCGCGGCCCCGCGCACTCCATTCCCACGAAGCGCGCGCTGCCAGGGGGCGAGCAGCGAGGGTGGCGACCCGGAGCTGGTCGGCGAGGATGCGGCGGCGTTTGACCTTGAGGAGCAGACAGCGGCGGCGTGGGTGACCTTCTTCGGCCTGCTCACCGGCGTGCTGGGCGGCCTCTACGTGGTGGGCGCCCACCACCCAATCGGCTCTGCCGGGAGGCTCGCACCTTACATCGATACGTTGCGCGCTCAGGCGCGCAGGGCGCGCAGCTGGCGACAACGGGCTGGGGCTACGGAGGCCGAGTGGGAGGCCCAGGGGTGGGGGGGGGGGGGGGGGGGGGGGGGGGCATCCTCCGCACTCCCCGTGCGCTCGGCCGCTCGCCTCCGGCCGACCCGACGCGCCGCTGAGCGCCGCTATGTGGGTGCAGGTGTGGGTGCAGCCGGGGGTCGGCCTGGCCGACGACTTTGTCCAGCTGCTCAGCGGGTTCGCCGACAACAACACCGAGGTGTGGTAGCTGGTCCCACTAGCCTCCCCTGGCGTAAGCCTGCCTTTCGGGCCGCCGTCAGGTTGATGATGCGGGGGCGACGATGTCATTTGGTGCGTAGGTGACGATGACGCTCATCCTCGCTGCCTTCGCGGTGGCGCATAGCGGCATGGCAGGTCTGCGATCCCGAGGTGCGTGGATCTAGGGCCTGGGATGCCTGCGGGTGTGTGTGTGTGTGTGTGTGTGCAATGTGTGTGTTTGGGGGGGGCCCAGGGGGGAGAAGGTGGGGGGGGGTGGGGGGGGGGGGGGGGCAGCCTTCACCCTTTCATGCCACGGTGGACGTCACGCCATCGGTGCCGCGCAGGCGAGGAGATCGTCGGGCCGCGCGCGTACCGCGTGCTCTTTGCACTGGTCAGCCTGTGCCTGGCCTTCGTGGCGCTTGTGTACTTCATCAACCACCGCTACTCGGGCACGCCGCTGTGGGACGTGCGGGGTATGCCGTGGGTGCACGAGACGGTGTGGACGCTCACCTTTATCTCCTTCCTCTTTCTGTACCCCTCCACCTTCAACATCCTGGAGGTCGCGGCGGTGGATAAGCCCAAGGCAAGCAACCAGGCCCTCTTCACCCCCAGCTGTCAGGCAAAATTTGAAGTGCCACATAATCCATTTAAGTGGAGCCGGTATACATAGGGTATGTAATATAAATTTGTGTGTCACATCATATACATACGTCATAGCACACTGATATATATACATATGTATATATATATATACATACATATCAGGTATATCTACATATATATATTATAGATACATCATGTGTATATATATAGAAATATTTATGATATATATCTATATATATATATATATACATGTAAATGCTCGGTATATAACTCTATATGATATGACATAAATATTTCTATATAGAAATATATATATTTACATATATATATATATATATATATATATATATATATATCTATATATATAGATCAATGGGATCTTCAACCCACACTGTTGCAGGCGGCTGCATTGGGCGTTGCGAAGGGTGACATGGCTGAGGCGCCGCCCGGCATGGCCCGCGCGCAGGTGCACCTGTGGGAGACGGGCATCATCCGCATCACGCGCCACCCGCAGATGGTGGGCCAGGCGCTGTGGTGCTTTGCGCACACGCTGTGGATTGGCAACTCCTTCATGGTCGTCACCAGCGCGGGCCTCATGGCGCACCACCTCTTTGGCTGCTGGCACGGCGACAGGCGGCTGTTCGCCAAGTACGGGGAGGTGCCCCCCCCCCCCCCCCCCCCCCCTTCTCCCCTGGGCAATCCGCCGCATGATGGCACTGGCGCGCTGAGCGCGGAGCCTGCTCCCGCGCAGGCCTTTGAGGAGGTGGCGGCCCGCACAAGCGTGATGCCCTTTGCCGCCATCTTGGACGGCCGCCAGAAGCTCCCGGACGACTACTACAAGGAGTTTGTGCGCGTGCCCTATGCGGCGGTGCGCTGCCCCCCCCCCCCCCCCCCACCCCTTCTTCTTCCATCGTCCTCGCTACATCCAACGTCTTTATAACCTCCCCTCATACTCTTTCCATCTACGGCAATGCTGCATCGCGGCAATGCATGCTGGTCTGAACCCGCCTCTCGGATGTGTCCCCGACTCCCCCTGGCATTCCTTTCTGCAGGTGGTGGCCTTCACATTGGGAACATACGCGGTGCGATGCCTCACTCTCTCTTGCCACCCCTCTCTATCCCACCCCCCTGTATCACACACACGCAATTGCCAAACAGATTGCCGATGTCCTGGCATTCCAACATGATGCCTTCGAGGGGCTGACATGTGTAACATGCGCTCCCCCCATTCTGCCAGTTCCACCCGCTGTTTCAGGCCGGCAGCTACTACCTTGGCTGGTAGGCAAGCGGCGCCTCTGCGGGGTGTCAGCGCCTGGCTGCCAGGGTCACCGGGCGACACTATGCAGCCAGCCAAGGTCAAGCCCCAGCCCCAGCCCCAGCCTCAGCAGGCGGCCAGCCAACATGCGGCGCCTGCGTTGTCAGCTGGGCTCACCTGGGAGGATACAGCCTGCAGTGGATGCGTGCTGCTCTGCCAGCGGATCTGGTGGGTAGGGAGGGGGGTTGGAGGGCATTGGCAGGGCGTGGCAGGGAGCCCCCCCCCCCCCCCCCCGCCCATGTCGTAAGCCTGCTGCTGTTCCTGATGCGTCGTCCACCTCGGGGATCATGCTCTAGTGACAACGCATTGGAAAGACATCCGCACCGCCTTGCGAATCGCGACTGGATGTGAGGCAGACTCGCCAGGAATACCTCGCACCCTCGATGATCCCACTCTCGCTAACACTATCGTCCAAAGACTGTCACTGCTTGACTTTGGGAATACAGTTCGAGTGCACGGATGCGGCTGAACATCTACACGCGATATACGCGCCGATATCACGCATAGGACATGATGTTTCTTCCTCATGTGACCGGTGACAGCTCCGGTTGGAGGTGATGGTGAATAGGCTACAGCACAAAGCCCGCGATATACACTCCTAGGTTCAATAACCGTGCACATTGCGCCTGCAGGCCGACAGGTACACGGACCGCTGCAGTCGCACCTGGCAGCTCTCGCTCGGGACGTGCTCTTTGCTGAAGTCGTCGTTTGAATCCAGATGCTTTTATTTACACATCACGACCGGCTGCCTCGTGCTGGGCTGCTCAATAATAATACCCCCCGGGGGGGGGGGGGGGGGGGAGATCGCTGTCGCGCCAGGCCGGGGCGGGGGGGGGGGGGGGGGGGAGGGAGTTGCGCAGCAGTCCCGCCTGGAGTGCACCGCGGCACCCCGCCAAGGGGAGGACGGGGAGTGGGGGGGGGGGGGGGGGGAGTGGTGTCTACTTGAGCAGCCGGAAGACTTGGTTGGCTATGTAGTACGGCTGCGAGGGCGCCAGCGTGAACATCTCGCAAAAGTGCGAGGCGCCCTCCCCCAGGTGCGACATCCCCGCCACCACCATGCGCCCCATCACCGACACAATCGCGCTCCCGTCCTGCAGCGGCCAGCCACGCGCCGCCCCTCAGTCGGTGTCAAGCCAAGCTGCATATACTGGTACCATGACAGTCAGTCGAGTATACTGTCTGAGCATTAGGCGGAGCGCATGGTGTGGTGGAAGGGTTTGTTTTATAGGGTTTAGTAGGCATGGCCCCTTGCGCTGTGGCATGGTGCAGGGCTTGGTGAGTACTCCAGATTTGGTTCGGTGTAGCGTACGTACATTAAACCCTAACATGATATCACTTTATTAACCCTAATAATTTGTCTTGCGAGTAAAGGCAGTGCGTTGATTACCTAAGGGCTTATGTTAGGGTTCTGCAGGTCTATACTTGGTTTAAGTTGTCAGGGCCTTATGGTGAAAAACCCTATCTTTAATCGAAACAAAAACCCAACGGTTAGGGGAATGATCGGTAACAGTTGGGGGTTCGTTTCGGAACAAGGCAGGGTGTACACCCTAAGACGAATATACCACAAGCCCTAATTCCTGACCAGCTGAAACCCCTCTATGTTGAGGTGCAGTGCCGCTACAGGCGGAAGGGGTTTTAGGTGCCCCGGGCGGGGTAGGGGATGGCAGGGGCTTCGTCCCGCGCGCGCGCACC
The DNA here is from genome assembly GCA_006384855.1 of Tetraselmis striata. Lineage (NCBI taxonomy): Eukaryota > Viridiplantae > Chlorophyta > Chlorodendrophyceae > Chlorodendrales > Chlorodendraceae > Tetraselmis > Tetraselmis striata. The sequence continues at coordinate 10,982 of VCJN01002185.1, read as the reverse complement.
GTGCCCAGCGCCTGCGCGTCGATGTGGTCCACCTCATACACGACCCGCCCAAAGGTGGAGTTCATCTGCCCCACGCCCTGCAGCTTCGCCAGGATGGCCGTCTGCCCCCGCACGGTCTCCCCCTCGTGCGCCATGATCTGCGCCGCGCCGCAGTGATCCAGCCGGGGTGTCAGCGCCCGGGTGGCGCGCAGGCAGCGGATCCCAGAGGGCTCACGCCAAGGCGGGATGCAAGCGAACGGAAAGCCATGGCATTTTGGAACATACATGTATAGGCGTCGATATACATTGACTGGAATTAGTGAAATTCAGTTGAATTCAGGGCTACAATTCAAGCGTTCTGTCTAGATTCACCTGAATTCTGGGGCTCCAGGTAGGAGAGGCGGACCAGGAGACAAGGCGGGTGGGGAGGGGGGGGGGGGGGGGGGGACCCACCGACTGCTGGGTGTAGAGGGGCAGCAGCTCCTGCAGGCGCGCCGCCCCGGCCGAGGTGATGGCGTAGTAGTTGGTGGCAAAGCGTACCGCAATCTCGTCCAGCCTGCGCGGCCAGCCAGGGAGAGGAGGGAAGGGGGGGGGGGAATTGTCAGCGCGTCCTGGCAAACCGGCACTCTGACATTCGGCACCGCCTCCATGCAGATGGGCGTGTGGGGTTTCTAGGGTCTTGTACGGCGCGGGGGCCGACCTGTCCTGCGGGTCGAACACGCACTGCATGAAGGACTTGACGTCCACGTCCACGTTCCTCCACTGCGGGGCGGGGAAAGGGCGGCGGGATCAGAGCGCCGCCACGGCGGGCACCAAGAGGAAGACGCTTTATGAGATAAATAGGGTTTCATGGGTGTGTGTGCGTGTTTGTGGACGGGTGCGTAATTTAGGTCTCTGCGCGATTTTAGGGTTTTCCCAGGGATAAAAAGGTCGTGTGCCGAGGTTGATGCGGGATTAGGGTTTTATTAGGTCCCAGGGCGCACTCAGGGCTTCAGGGTGGCATGTGTGGGTTTCATGGAGGGCGGTGCTGAGCCGGGGGTCCGGGGCGCACCTTGGTGATGTAGGGGTGCTGCAGCAGGGCCTCCGCGGTGGGCCGCTGCGCCGGGTCCTTCATCAGGCACTTGGCCACAAAGTCCCGGAACTCGTCGCTGAACTGCCCCGGCGGTGGGATGGGCGACGGCTCCTCCACCACCTGCGCCCCGCGCGGCCAGCCCATCAGCGCATATATATGTATATATATATATATATATATATATATATATATATATATATATACCCCCCACCCCAAAAGTAAGAACAGAAGGCCCAAGCCCTACTTAAGGGGCCGGGGCAAAAAAGCGCCACACCCGCGGGCTCACCTGGATCATCAGCTGCAGCGGGCCGACGTTGGCGTCGTAGGGGTAGTGCCCCATCGCGGACTCGTACAGCGCGAGGCCCAGGCTCCAGATGTCCGCGGGGTACGAGTACGGCGCGCTGTTTATCCGCTCCGGCGACATGTACGTGACGGTTCCCAGGAAGGTGTGGCACTGCGGGCGGCGGGGTGGAGTGCGGGTGAGCATCGGAGCGGCTGAGTGAGCCAGCGGAGTAAAGCACGCGGCATGCTGGCAGCGGCGCGGTGGCGTACCACGGCGAGAGTGTTGTCAATGAAGGCAGAGATGCCAAAGTCGGTGATTTTGGGCTCCCCGTCCAAGTTGACCAGGATGTTGGCGGGCTTGATGTCGCGGTGCACCTGCGTGCCACACAAGCGGAGGGAGGGGGGAGGCGGGAGAGAGGCGGCTGAGCGCTGCCGCTGCACTTTGCCAGTCGGGTGGAATATGTTATCTAATAAGGTGCCAATCCAGATCCACATGCACGACGGTGTCAAACAGAAAGCTGTGAGGGGAAGGACGCGGGCGCGCGTGCGTGTGTGTGTGTGTGTGTGTGTGTGTGTATGTGTGTGTGTGTGTGTGTGTGTGTGTGTGTGTGTGTGTGTGTGTGTGTGTGTGTGTGTGTGAGTGTGGGTGAGTGGGTGTTTGGGGGGGGGGGGGGGGGTGTACACACGGCCATAGGTCCAACCAGCAGAATGGTACTTTCATTGGACTCGAGTGAGCATTTGGTCGTATTGCCCTGGTTACTGTTTTTTAACGGTTATTGCCATGAGTCGGTACATACCAGCCATGAATGGTGTCACGTGGAGTACGCAGTATATTGCCAACGGCATGGAGGAAGGGGCGGGGGGAGAGGGGGGCAGGGGAGGCATGGGGGCGCACCATGTGGGACTTCCGGTGCAGGTGGGTCAGCCCGTGCAGCACCTTCTCCGTGATTTTTGACAGTATGTTCTCCGGGATCTTCTTCACCTTTTGCAGCACATCGCCCAGCGAGCCGCCGTCCATGTACTCCAGCACGATCGAGATCTGCCCGCTCTCTGGCACGTGGTACGCGCCCAGGAACTGCACCAGCCCCGGCAGGTTGGGCGGCGCGTCGCACAGCGCCTTGACATCGTTCATCAGCTGCGAGCGCTTCTCCTGCGGTGCCGAGGCGGAGCCGAGGGGGGTTTTTCAGGGCCGGCAAGGCGCCCGGGCTGCAGGACGCTTCCCACCCAGCAGCCCACACCAGCGGAGCGCCCCCGCGTGCAGGCAAGAGGGGGCAAGAGGGGGCGAGGAGAAGCACCTTTTCAAACACGCTGATCTTCTTAATCGCTACAAACTTATTCTTCTCCGCGTAAAACGCCTTGTGCACCTGCCGGGCGGGGGAATTCCGCGCAGCGTCCTCACTAGCCTACAGGTAGCAGGACAGGAGGGGGAGGGGGTTCCAAGGGTGGGCTGCGTGAGGGGGGGAGAAGGCCGAGGCACTCACCACACTGCTGGCCCCCCGGCCCAGGGTCTTCACGATGTTCAGATCCTTCTCTGACACCTGTCAGCCACAGCCACCAGGCGACCAGCAACTTCAAGTACGGAGCATGGTGCCCAGCTAGGCGCTTGCGCCAAGCATTTCGAGCCCTACGGCGTCCGGCAGCGTGCCCAGCATGGCGTGCACGGACCTTGAAGCTCTGCCCGCCGCTCGAGGGCGTGGAGCTACGCGTCATGCCCTCCTCGGTGAATTCGTATGCTGTGTTGAGCGACCTGGTGAAAATGTTGACGCCACCGTTGTCCGTGGGGTTCATGGACCTCTGCGGGCAGAGGAGGAGGGAGGGGGAGGACACCCGGAGAGGGGGGGGGGAGAGCATGTGAGCGCTGCGGGCTGTATGTTCCACCCCGAGCACGCTCTCTGAACACAAGAACAGCAGCACGCTGGATCGCGTGGTCGTGGGGCAGGCAGGACCAGCGAAGCGGCGCTCACATTCATGACGTCATTCTGCTGCGGCTCCTCCGGGGGCACCTGCAGCCCCAGGTTGAACCGCTTGGGCGCCATATCGCCCCGCTTCGCTCGGCCCTCTGCACGCCTACCGATACACGCGCGCGGGGGTTCAGCGCGCCTCCTGCGCTCGCGATTTGCGCAGAATGATCCCAGCCCTGTACTGCTGTCTGCTGTGGGAAAAGTTGATTGCGCGGGCGGGGGGGGGGGGGGGGGGGGGCGAGCACGCTTGTGTATATCGTGCGCGCGTGGACCAAGGGGGGTGGAGGGGGGGGGGGGGGGGGGGGGGGTTAGTGGGCGATCTGCGAGGCCGGCGCCGCTCACCAGGTCACTCTCCGCTCAGGTGCCCGTGCTCAGCAGGCCGGCAGATCGCGACGAGCGTCAGCGGCTTAAACTGCCCAGATAATCCCAGGAACCGCGCGCGGGCTATCTCAACCTGGCCTGCCTGCCGATGTTCGCCCTTCCCGCGGGCGCTAGTTGCTGCCCGTCTGGCCGAGTTGCGGGCTCTGAAGATGAGCGGAGGGATATTCTGTCGGAATGTACCAGTATCTGCGGGGTAATTTTATTTCGGGCTCACCGTGCTGCTGAGCCTGGCGCCGACCCGCCCGGGCAGTCTGATGTGCGGCTTGTTGATGCTGCTGGCCAGTGAACTGCCTGAAGGCTTGGGCCGAGGAGCGCACGCAGATAGGCTGCCTTCGAGCACGTGAGGGGCAGGTACTGCAAAGCTGAGAAACCTTATTGTCGTGGACCCGCACAGGCTGTCGGTCTGGGCCAGCATGTGGCGGCCGCTGGCTCCTGGCCATGTCTCACCCGACGCTGACGACAGACATGATGAATCGCACGCCGCCAGGTGCTGCTGCTGGTAAGGATTAGTCGCAATATATCGCTATATTAGTCGCAACTGCTAGTATACCTTATTTTCAATGCTGCTGCTGCATTTAGCCGTGCGTATATTTGTTACTGGCTGCTCATGATTCACTACAACAGTATCCCATTTTATTGTAGCAGCACCTCGCAGTCGCTGTAGAGGCGGACCGTTCTGATTGTCCTTTTTTCGTGATTTCCGCCTGATATCACCTCCTGCTGCAAGCTCATGTAAATAGCGACTATATTATTGTAGCAGTGGGTATCGCCGCCGCGTCGCCGAAATAATAAAGCAGGCAGCAGGTACAAGGATGGGCGACTCCTGGTACCTCCTGTAATCCTTACATGTCCACGTACAGGTACCTCAGTAGCAGCGACAGCCGACGTCAGCTGATGGACAGACGCTGCTATGACCATGACAATTTAAATTCATTTGCTGGTTTATACGGTATACCGGTATATTATTGAAAACTAAGCGGCGCTTCGCGCCGGGGATTTGTGGAGGTGCCCCTACCTCTTGGGTTGAGCGTGGTGCGGCCGTGCGGGATGCGGGCCGCTTTTAGCCGGCTTGTCGTGTTGATCTTGTAATACTGTTGTTTCCGGGTAATAATGCTTTTAGCGTTAGATTTGTCAGTAATTTATTTTTCAAAAGAGACGTATTATTTGTAAAACAGATTAAATCTGCAAGCCGCGTAAAAGCGGGCCGCTGACCACTGGTGTGCATTACAAAAAGGCCGGTACCCCACCCACCGCTAAAAGTTGTATTACCCAAAAAAAAAAAAAAGCAGCACCGCAAGATCAGCAATACAGTACAAGCCGCCTACAGGCGGCCCGCGTCCAGCACGAGGCCGCGCAGGTCGGGCCGGTCGTCAGGTCTACGGGGCGGGCACGGCGCGAATCGCCACGCCCGCCGCCTGTACCGGCACCGGACGCCGGACGCCGTCGCTCGACCGTCGCCCGTCCGTCGACGGACGCCGGGCCCCGGGTCGGCGGACTGCCCCCGCACCGCGGCGACCCCTTTTTACACTACCATCATGTTACAGCATATCCTCGGACCACCGTGTACATAGTCGCTGTATAAATATAGAGGGCACGCCTCGCTTGCTGATTCAGCAATAAAAACGCGCTGCGGTACCGCGTTATTTTGACGTTTCAGACGAATACATGACGTGCCTGGGCTAGAATACACGCGCATCCATTCAGAATCTTACCGTCTTCGGAGGTCATCCTAGAAATCAAACGAGCACAGATCGAACGTATGACGGTTCATACGCGAAGACGCAGCACTGGAGGACGGAGGACGGACGCCTAAAAATCCGTGATAAGACCGTATTGTAACCGGTATCGATTCTCTCATATTCCAGGCGATTTCGGACGCGGCTCTCCTTTTCCTCCGCTCAACCCAAGAGGTAGGGGAAATAAATATTGGCTGGGTTAAACAACCCTAGTGTTATTGAGGCCGCGGGCATATTATAAAATACCGGTACTGACATTGCAGGACGACGCGCACGACGTGCCGCACCGACTGCTATTTCCATATAGCAGCTCCGCTCATCTGGCTACAGCCACCTTCTATCTGCCTCTGCGCTCGCCATCTGAGGCTCGCGCAACGGCTACAGTAGCTCCAGTAGGGTGACAGCTTACGGGCCATCAATGCGACTTAGCCACGGGCTAGAGAGCTTACCCCTCCCGTTTCGAGCAGCGACGTCGACCGAACGATGGCGTACGCCCCCGAGGCTTCCGGTGCGTCAGCCGAAATACCGATTAGCGGTGCAGCCACAAAACCTATTGAGTCTGCCTTCAACGCCACTGTACCTTTACCTCGCAAACTTCTCCTTCCCTCGCCCTGCCCTGCTGCTGGTCCTACCACTGTGCTAGCAGCGTTCTGAATAATTGCGTTGTAAAATCCATTTCAATATTCCATGTCCATGCGTCTAACTATGTCGCCTTGATTATTCTGCATGGGGTACACTACAGGGGGGGCGCTTTTCGTGCCATACGTGGACCGCGCGGGGGTCGTGCGATCGGCAACCCGCAGCAGCCCATCCCCAGACATCGACCACTTTAGGACTTCGGTAGAAGGCTCCCCTGATTGTAACTTTGCGATATCAGTAGTATCAGGCGGAGGGGTGAGGCCGTGAGGAAGCGAATGTGCGGCGACGAACCGATGAGTGCGTGCTGCTTCCGAGCGGTCGGAACATTTTCAGGTACTTTGTCCGGTGTCACGATTCTGTTCGGCACACGGACGATAAGGTCCTCCTCTCCGTCGCGCTGACGCTGGTGTAAGGATTATATAGTGGTGCCGCATTGACGACACCTGTTGTTACCAAGCATTTATATCGTGGTCCTCCTGCGGTACATATTTTTGTGTAGCTATTGTTGGATTTTATTACCCGTAGCTGTTCGTAATTCATTCATAGCGTACTAATACGCATACGCGTAGCGTACTAGTGCGTGCAGCAGCGCGGGCGGGTTATGCTGCCTGCCCCCTACCGTCGTATACAGTATCCCGGGCCTGGATATGAGCTGCCGTGCTGCTGCCTCGCCTGACTGTGCACTGCTCCGCTTGGCTACACAGTAAAACAGGCAGAGGTACCCCGAACGGTTGGATACATGGAACGACGTCGTCCGACTAGTTTTACGTGACTACTGCTGATGCTGCCGCCCACTGCGGCTATTTAGCGCGCTCGTCGTAGTAGTAGTAGTGGTAGTAGTAGTAGGATCATATTCGTCGATACACGCTGAGTACAGCGATGACCTCATGACCGCAGCATCGCAGCAGGTAGTCAGCAGGCCTCGGCATCGTGAAAGAGTGGAACGGCGACGAGTACAGGACTCTTGCTTCGCGAGTCACACTACGTAGGATCAGCAAGGCAAACACCAACAATACCAATAAGGATATCTGTCGATAACACGCGTTTCCTCCGACTCACTTGTCTATACTCTTAGTCTGCGTGTGGTGTGACAATCTACACTCGGCACACCAGTCTCAGCCTATATCAGCAGGGCCTTCTGATGTTCCACACTATTGAAGCACTGATATAGCGCACCATCTTGCGCCCCCGCCGACGACGTCGTCCACGCGTCCGTACGAGATGTTTGCTGCCATGATGGTGCGGACCGGCACCCGCCGGTGCATATCTGCGGCCTGCAGCCTAGTCCCTGCTGGTGGTACAGTGCTTCAGGTCAGACATCGCCGCCCCACGTCGTTCGTTCCGGCGCCCGTATTTGCGTCGGTGCTTGATCGTCCTGGCCAAGCTTCCGTGCCACATGCCAACCATCCTGGCAGAAATTCTCCGAAGCCGTGTTGTCCCCCCGTCGCACGCCCAGTGTCAGCTGTGCAGCCGCTGTCGTCGGTAGACTGCTCGCTGCTGTCTGGGCGGAGGACTGTGTCGTATGATGCTGCTGCCGAGGCAGCCGAGGCTGGAACTTGCGTGTGCCGCGTCGAAGCGCGGAGAGACAGAGGCATGGCGCTGGTGGCGACGCAGCCCCTCCAGGCAGGGCAGGTCGTCCTGGAGGAGGCACCTCTCTTACTAGTCCGCCACGACGATGACGAGGCGGTAAGAGGGACGAGGGCCGACTACCAGTACTACCTAAACTTGATTCGCGCCTTCAACGGGCAGACGAAGGCCGTCCGCGACAAAATCCTCGAACTGCACTCCCCCACGGACGGTCCTCGAGCGGTGGCCGTGAGGACTCTGCTCAGAGAGATCGTCGACTTCTCCGAACGGAGGGATTCCAACAAGATGGCGGGCGCCGAAAATGAAACCTCCGAGCAGCAGCCTGATGTGCAGGGCAGTCTCCTATGCCGTAGCGAAGCCGACTTCGAGTTGTGTGTCAAGGTGAGGGGCTGACGGCGTGCGTCGCGGCGCTGGCTACCAACCATACTAGCCCCGAGAACTCCGGCCAGATTGTCATGATACATATGCCTTTCAGGATTCCAGAACAGCGTGAAATAATTGGCCATGGCCTGGCACCGCAATCGTCTGCCAAATTACGAGTATTTATTACCCACATGTTTAGTCACTCATTGGCTCATTACCCGCCGAGCCTGGGATATTTGACATGACGCCGTTTACGATATAGTAGGCTGGCATACTTTTAACACTACTAGTAGTGCTTATACTTGTTAGATTTCATTGTTTTTTCCTGACACGATGAAGTGTGTGGCAGGTCGCCATGGCGCTCCTTTTCAACGGTGTTGAAGTCAATCCGGCACAGGACGATGGCGCTGGAACGGCCAACACACTGGGCGTTGGCCTGTACGCGATGGCATGCCGTGCCAACCACTCGTGCCAGCCCAACTGCTTCTGGTACGCCACCTCAGACGGGCGGCGAGTCTTGAGGGCACTAGGAGGGATTGCCGCGGGAGATGAGCTGACAGTCGACTACAACCTGGAGGCGATGGACACCAAGCCGGTGCACGAGCGCCGTGCGCGCCTGAAGGCATGGGACTTCGTGTGCGAATGTCCCCGGTGTGCTGCGTACGGGGACGACACTCGAAGCGTGGCGTGTTGCACGGTCTCGCGCAATGCCTCGTGCGATGGGGTGCACCTCATACATCAGCCCAGTGCGGAGGACGAGCCAGTTCTGACCCCCTGCCTGACGTGCGGCTCCCGGAGCGACGCTCACTACGCAGAACGGGTCCTGCAGAAGGAGACAAACACCGCTGAGAAGTTGGCCGACATCAACGCCACCATCCGCGCTGGGAACTTCGAGGCCCCCATCGACTCAGAGTTGGAGGACGCCGAAGCCTATCATGGGGCTGGGCTGAATGCCATCATGCGCCTGAAGCCCCCACACCCCAGCCACCACCTCGCTGAAGAGATTGCCTGGGTGCAGTACGAGTCCCACAAAAACATGGCCAAGCCACAGAAAGCTGCTCAAAGCCTCCGGCACGTCATCAGGTGCAGGGATGCCATCATCAACGTCCCGAGCCGCGCCACTGCCTTCAAGCACGAGTTTCTCGGGGATCAACTGCAACTGTTTCCGGAAACTACGCAGGCCCAGCTGCTGGAGGCCCAGGAGGCCTATCGGCGTGCAATACAGTTGCTGTCGGTCACCTGCGGCCCCGAGCACCCCTACTCCGCCTGTGCTGTCCGCAAACTCGTGGCCTTACAAGCTCGTCTCCCAGCGGATGCGGTTGCCCTGGGGCGGGACATGTGCAGCCTGTGCGGAGGCAGGGTAGTCCCGGCCGCCCAAGAAGGCAATGAACTTCCGCAGTGCACGCATTGCAGCACGGCTGCCTACTGTTGCCCGGAACATCAGAGCGCCCACTGGGTTGCTCACAGGAGAGTCTGCGCTGCCCCTGCTTAGTATAATGAGCGTTTGCCAGATGTGGTCCACACGTAGTATCATGCTACTTTGGCCATGTCTTGACAGGCGCCCTGCTAGGGCAGACATACCCCATCTTAGATTGATGTACAACATATAGACCGCGCACGAGTGGGAATGTTATGTACCACTGTCACACGGGTATTATCCCGGCACTGACACCTGTCAGCGGGATGATATCTGGTCAGCTCAGAGTAGATGAGAGGGGCGGCTGTGGGCGCGTTTATCATATGATCCTTTTGACTATAAGTATGTAAATCTGGAACTGCATTGAAGATTGGAGTCCTTCGTGATGCTGAGCCACGAAAACTCGAAAACTATTCAGTCACGCCCCCGTCCCCCTCTTGCTGGCTGACAAGCTGCTTGCCTCTGTACAGCGCTCTGCGCGCCTGCCATTGCGACTAATCCATACTGATGTGAATTATGAAAGTGCTAGTAAGAAAACCATCGCTGATTGAAGGACATGAACGCATACGCAAGCCGCTTAAATAACAGCGGACTGATGTGAGGGGGTTGATGACATGTGGAAGGGTCGGGTGAAGGTAAAGTATTGCTGGTGACAGGGTGGGCGCTATGCGACTGGACAATCTTATATAGGATTTATAAAAAAAGAATGACACAGCATGCTAGTGCATTGTGTTAGTATGCAATGACAGCTAGGCGCATGCGTGGAAAACACGCATGCGGAATTAGGGTGCCAGAATGGCGATTAGGGCTTGTGGCTCTTCAGTGGCTGGACCTGTTTATTTTCACTGGAACGCTAAATAATAGCATGCGTCCTTATTAATTTAGGGACAAACCAAGCCGCCTGCGCGGTCCAAGTGAAGTCAGATCCGCGCGCTGTGGTGTTACAACCGGGCTTTGCGAAGTTTTCAGGTAATTCCATCTTTGCGGCCAGTCTTTTGCTGGCAGCGGGACTGCGTGCTACTTCCTTGGGCCCAACATATATTCATCCCCAAACTCATCCACCATGCCCGTTGATCACGGGTATGCCCCTCTTCGTTGCTCCTCATGGCTTGCAGATCTGATGCGCAGTGGTTTCGATGCCTCATATAGATAGCTTGTACTGCGGTATATCAGTATCTAGGCAGCCGCGCATGCCTGCATCATTGGTAGTTCAATGCCAATGATATGACAATGTTTTTCTGGTGCTCACGCGGCCCGGCCAACCAGTGTCGTTGATCGGGGGGCAATGCCGTCAGGTTTTTCATCCGCATCCGCCTTTTCAAACCAAACAGCTTGCGTACATCACGCGCGCTCCACGCCGAGCTATGCACCAAACATTATGCCGATCAGCATCCTGCCGCCCCACCGTCACCTGGGACGCAGGGCGGAGTGGCCTTGGAAGACTGGGCATTGACGCACAGGCTGAGGTGTCGCTGCATCATATCATGCTTATCTAGACCCCGGCACTCAAACATTGATCAGAAGCATCGGCGGCGGAATCATTCATGTACAAGGCACCTATTTTA
>VCJN01002181.1:0-11120 GCA_006384855.1 Tetraselmis striata | reverse complement strand
CCCTCACTGCAGACCAGGAATTGCAATCCGCCGAGACGGATTCTATAAGCATTTTCTCTTGGGCGGGCTGTCAGCCTCCCGGCTGCTGCCTCTATGGCCGGCCCTTGAGGTGGTCCCGCTGTAGGCTGCGGGACTTCGGATAGCAAAGTGTCTGCGTGCACTATTGCAACCAGAGACAACGAAAGTACAATACGGCTCCGGTCGCCATGGCAGCTGTGATCTGTGGCATTCCTTCTGCGCCGTCTGGCACTCCGTTTCCCGCCAGAAAGCCTATGAGTCGGAGGGCCAAGACCGCCGTACAACAACAGGCGACTGTGGATATTGGCGCCTTGGCCAGCATGCCATCGACGTGGGGACGCAGCAAGTGGTCAGCTGTTGAACATTTGCCCATCTGGGGGCCTGGCGGTCCTGGCGGCGGTTCTGGCAAAGGTGGCAACCGAGGCGGCGGGCATAGCGGTGATGATGGGGGCAGTGGCATGCCTGAGGACAAACCTCATGAGGCTGGTATCCTGAACTTCCTCGCAGCGCTGGTTGCCAACCCAGCCTTCCAGTGTGGAGCCAAGGATGCTCTGCTCTGTGCTGCCACCTTCATGACGGCCGACATCATGGTGCAGACTATGGCTGGTGCTTCATTGATTGAATTGGACATCGCCAGAGTCATGCGGCTGGCAGCCTTTGGTCTGTTGATCAAGGGACCCAGCATGTCTTGGTTTTACCATTCCATCGAGACCCAGCTCCCTGGCAAGAGCGCGCGGTAGTGGAGAAGATGTTGGTGGATCAGACAGGCTGGAGCTGGGTGAACAACCTGGGCTTTCTCTTCCTGATGCCCGTGATGAGGGGCGCTCCTGCAAGGAGGCGCTCCACACAGCCAAAGAACAGTTCCCCAAGCTTCAGCGGAACGCGTACATGCTGTGGCCAGCTGCCCATCTGGTGAACTTCGGCTTTGTGCCTCCTGGGGCAAGGACACTGTACATTAGTGCGGTCAGCCTGACATGGACGACCATGTGCTGTCTATTCAGGGACGGCAACTGAGATGCAACCGGACATTTGTATGATATCACACAGCAACCCACGGGTTGCGACATTTTAGCTGGCTGTATGATATAGTGACCAGTATGTGTTGAGCGCGGTACCAGATAAAGGCTTTTGCCATCTCTGGCTAAGGATATGAGCACAGGCCTTTGTTGCTTCACCCAGACAGAGCAATGCCCCAATTTAATGTTTCGGGGCTCATCAGGATGGCAGGAAACTGGATCATGGCGCGCGTGGAGCCAAGAAGCTGTGGAATTAGCCCGTACGGATTTGTATCCAGGGTGCAGAATGGTGGATGATGGAGGCATGACTCTGCACAAGTGTGCGCAGATGGCGGCTGCTTTCATCATCCGCACAAGGCTACGGTTTTCCCATGTTGTGCAAAGGTGTCCTGTGCACTGGCACTGTTTTCCACATTCACGTGTTTCCCCTTCCATGCAAGGTAAGTGCCACAGATGCTTGCCAGCGTGCGTATTGGGAGAGCAGCATACTGGGAGACGGAAACTTCCCAGTTTGCTGTGCCATTCGCTCTGGAGTATGACAAACCGGTACATGCACCTAAAACTTGATTTAGTTGCCGGCTCCTAGATTTGCATTCCGACACCTGTCGTCAAGCATGTAATTCCACATACTCTACCTGATGGACGATATCGCACCCCCACCCCCCCCCCCCCCCCAAAAAAAAAACTACATTATTGCGGCACACGGTCATTTGCGAGTACTGGGATTTGTCTAAATGTATTTCTCAGCACAGCAAACGGACACCTCTATGAAATACATCGCAGATGGCCGTGTAGCCGCTATGTCAATGTTCTGCTGATGGGTCTGCACACGCAGCACATGGCATGGAATATGTATTTTAAATCGTTCTGGTCACTCGTGTCATTATACACTTAAGTACAGTACAGTCATCGGTGGTTAGATTCTTGTCAGGAACATGACATATTGGGAGTTCTGTCACTGCTATATCATATCCGTATTGTCATTAGCTTGCATGATGCGTGTGTTATGTGGCCAGGGTTTGGCGCATATCGAATGATGGGGCCCTGGGCTTTCGTGCGTATGCCGGTCCCGGTTAGCCTAGGCCGCCAATCAGTTACAGCAGGTAATAATTTTGCCAGTCCTGTAGTCGCCCGGGATAGAATACGAAGTGAATTAGGCCTCTCATGACCTGCATATCCGTACTTGTGGTGTCACCAGCAACTTGCAAAGGGCTGAGGGGGGGGGGGGGTAGTACCAGTCTAGAACCGGTCACTATCTACAACAGATGACCCACCACCGAAAAGCTCTGGGAATCACATCATCAAACCGCTCTGCTGTCCCAAATCTGCCGTTTGAGCCCCGCTCTAGAGTGACCACTCCTTACTTCAACATGCAGCACTGCAGTAGTCACTACAGGTCGCCATAATTTGACTACTTTATTATGCCACAGCTGACATACAATAAGCATGGCGAGCGGCAAGAGAAGGACAATCAGCAGCATGCTGCCCAGCTGGACAGCCTGAGACTTCCCCCTCTTACACTGCAAGAGCAGCGCACCAACAACTAAACCCTGTCAACAATACAGTCCAGCCCAAGCCATGTAAATATGGACTAATGCAGTTGTTCCTGTGCTGATCGGCAGTATAATATAGAACAAATAAATTACATGAGCTAGCAGCAGAAGGCGATATCGGAAATCACCAAAATAAAAGGCAATCAGAAAGGTCCTCTACATCGACTAGAGGGTGGAAGCAGTAACATGAGAAGACGCAGAGTGGGCACGAGCACACGCATCAGACTTGGCCATCTGCACACCGGCAGAGAGAATGCCGCCCAGGGTACCATGCACGCAAGCCGAGACCCGCTGCAACAGCCCCCGCCGTGTGCGCGACAGGTGACGGCGGAACTCAGCAGGTTGGCCGGCGACAAAGTTTCGAAGTGCCTGAACGGATTGACCACGAAGAAAGCAAGAGGTCGGGGCGGAAGGACCGCCAGGGAAGTTGCGCACAGCCAACAGCACCGCGAAGATGTAGACCACAGTCAAAGCGGACTTCCCGAGTCGGCGCGGTCCTCAACCACAAAAGGGTAGTACCGGTGAACACCCTGCACTGGGCGGAAGACGCCCGGTCCGCTGCCAACTTAGTATAATATCCAAGCATTACTATGACCGTAGTACTTTTTTCTTATTTGTAACGACAAATGTTCGTAGGCTACTATCATCTTTTCTATGTCCAGATACTATACGCGGTGCTTTTTTTAATCGAGAGGACACGATATGTGTCGTAATCACTTCGGTCCGAATCAGTAGCTGCCTGGTCCTGGTGTGAATTACAAAAAGAGCAGTTCCCAAGAATCAGGAAATCAATGCTGGTCCTGGCACGGGTAGGGTCCATCCTGGATCTCAGCAGGCCCTCACAGGGCCTGGCGGTCTGCGGGTCTGCGCGCTGGGCTTGCGGCGCGCGCCTGAACACAGACCGGATGAAAGGAGGTGCCCGTACTGGTAGTTCCACTTTGGATAATGGGTTGACCACCTGCATGAAAGCCCGTAGCGACGACACGCACCGGACTAGCACATGCCCGCGAGATGTCGGTGTTGCGTACCGTCTACATAAGCGCAAGTACCCGCTGCACAAGCACCGTAGTTCTGCCGTTCGCTCGAACCGAACACACTACAAGCAGCAGTGTCGTGGTGCGAGTAGTACCAGGCGCCGCGATACACCATATTCGTTCATAGTCCGGCCCGGGGCGGCGCTGAGCGAGACCTACGCGTAGCGACTAGCATACGTGGTAGAGCCATATTGATACAGCGGTCATGTTTGGAGAGCTATCACGGGACGACCTGTGGGCGTTGGCCCTCTCAACACTGGCAGGTCTCAGCACGACGCTTGGCGGTATCTTGGCGGTAAGCCCTGCGTCCACTGAGGGATACCTGCAAGGCTGCAAGGCTGAGCTATATTGTACCCTCCAAACGTCCTGCTTTTGACCCCCCCCCCCCCCCCCCCCCCGCACCCCACCCGCAGGTGCTGCAGCGGCCGGATAACTGCCGGCTGGCGCTCCTTTTGGGGATCGCCATTGGCGTCATGGCGTCTCTGTCAGTACTGGAGATGTTCCTGCACAACGCCATCGAGCATGGCTTCTGGGGCGTCTCTGCCTCTGTGCTCGCTGGCGCAGCGGCGTTCTACTTTGCAAACCCCTACTTCCCGGAGTTCGACATGTCTGACAGCTTTAACAGCAGGGACAAGGTGAGGGGAGGTGTCTATCTATGTGCATGCTAGACATAGCCTCATGTGTAGCCTCCCCACTTTTAAGTCTGTATGATTTGCCGTACCAGGCGGGTGTACCTAGGAGTCCCAGAAAAGGCACCAAAACAGAGGACGATGACGAGGAGCGAGGCAGCCTTGAGGCAGGACCAGAGCACGAGTGTCCTCGTGGGTCCCCAAGTGCATTCCTGCTTTTCCCTTACATAGATCTCTTGTACCGTATACAGCCGCCCAACGCGTCCCCAATGCTGTGCGTGGTGGAGCTGGTTGTGTGCACCAACTGCTGCCCGCGCTGATTTTCAGGGAACGCAGCAAGTGGGAGCACAAGTGCCACGCAGCGCGGGCTCAAGCGCAGCCAGTCCAGTGAACCTGGCAGACTACGTCAAGAGGTTTCCGCGGATGGTTCTCCATCTTCTCGAGGGTGGGCACATGCTCCTTTCATGACTTCACGGGCGTGGCGGCCAACATGCTCGGCAGTGGTCACTAAGAATGGTGTCATCGCCTGCCGTGCAGTGTCATCCCGCCAGCTGAGCTCATGCGACTCGGGATGCTGATGGCTGTCACCATGACGATACACAACTGCCCAGAAGGATTCGCCGTGCGTGCACCTCCGATTCTGAATGATCCAGCACACTGGCTGCTGAACTTTCCGCTCTGAGCCGCCTGTCATCGCTGCATACGCAGGTCGCATTTGCAGCCAACACAGAGCTTGGCCCGATGATGGCAATGGCGATTGCCATCCACAATATCCCTGAGGTTGGCCACAAGTATCAATCAGTGATCTTTTCGCTCGGTGTGCATTCTCATGCGTACCACAGTGTGCCTGTTTCCTGAATACGCATATCCGGTGCTGGTGTGTCAACATAGGGTATCATCGTGGCTGCGCCGGTATACGCAGCAACTGGAAACAGATGGATGGCGCTCGGCATTGCAACCATATCGGTAGGAATGGCCATGGTTGTCCTTAGTCGTCGTGTACTTGTGACCCAATCTCCTCCAGCAGAACATCTAATTGACTGTATGTGTGGACTGTTGTAATCCGCTTCAGGGGCTGTCCGAGCCGTTGGGTGCACTCATAGCGCTCGTCTTCATCCGCCCCTTCCTGAGCCAAAACTTCCTCAACTACATGATTGGCTTTGTAGGCGGCATCATGGTGAGCAGCTTGACATTCAAGGACCCCTGGTCTGCCTGGTTGCCTGACGTTAATCCGTGGCGGTCCCGATATGATGGTGGCCCTTGCCGTGATGTGACCCGATCCTGTGCTGCTGGTGCATCAGTTGGCTGTCTGCGTGTGCGAACTGTGGCCCGAGGCTTTGAAATGCGAGGCCAACAAGCAACTGGCGGAGGGCTGCATTCTCGGGACGGTGATCATGCTGTGGACGCTGCACATGGGCGTCTGACGCGGAGCTACTCGCCTCTCAGTCCGACACAGACGCCCCTAACTACTGAGTTGCATTTCACTGCACGGCTGCGGTGCACTTGCCATTTAATATAATTTTAGTTAGATTTAATCTCACTTTAAACCTCTGAAGCGTTGCGCGTGTTACTTCGTGAGCCGCTCAGAGTGCTGCTAGCCAAAGGCGGTGTAAAGTGTGGTCCGCCATCAGGCGCAGAGCGCTCCCCTGTCGCCTAACGCAGTAACACTGTGCAGCACAGGTACGCACATGCGACACTCCTAATCACACGCCACTGAGAGACTCATGATGACAACATATCCACGGCGCTTTCTGAATCCATTGGCGTTGTATGCTAGTTCGTCGTTGCCTTGCAAACGCTATAATTCCCCGAGCCAGAACCACTTCAGAAACCTGCGACACACGGCCACTGATTCATTCCAGCTCAGACTTGGATGCTGCCCTGCCCCAATATGAACAGCCACTACATGACGCGGTGAGCCGGAAGGGCGAGCGGTACCTAGCGGATCGCTCCGGTGACGCGCATCTCCGGATGGTGGGCGCGACCTTTTTCTCCGCGTTGGACAGACCAAGCTCCCTGTTGCAGCCATACGCGGCGAGTGTCACAAATTGCGGTATTCCACAGCTCTGAGATTTGGGACAGCGAGGACGCTTTGCAGGTATGAAGAACGGGTGTGTACGAGTAGAGATGCGGATGGCAAGCAATGGACCGCGTCGCACATGTATGCGCGCTGCTTTGCGGCGATGTCCTTCGCCTCCGTCTCGCCAAAGCTGTCCAAGGGTGATTGCGGCAGCGCGAGGTATTCCTTTAGAGCATCTCGCACGTATCCTAGATATCCGTCCATCTGAAGACAGCAAACGGACACCGCGTGCGCTGAATCAGCCTACTGTACCACCACAGCTCAGTGGAGCGTAAAAGCACCAGTGGCAGTGGAAGAGGAAACGCTTACGGCTCCATCTCGAGGCATGTTCACTACACATAGATCTGAAAACACTTCTTTAAACTCTGGAGGGATCTTGCGGACGGGCATGCTTGTAACACCATGGGCGCTCTGCAAGTGTTGAATCCTTTCTTTGAACAGCGGGGGAAGATTCCGGTCCGCCGTCACCTGAATTTCCACGCGACAAGCATCCAACGTTGTCCCTTGAGGGGGGAGGGGCGCAGAATGTAGCACTGTACCGCCAGCGATGGTCATGATGTGAATGTGCTTGGAGTACAAGCGAGGAAAGTCAGTCATGGGGCAAAGCGCTCACCGGAGAGCAGTCAGCGAATGCAACTGTCACCTGGCCATTCCTGGACACCACCTCTGCTCCGAAAATAGGCAGCCCACAGGCGTCTTTGGCTTCAGCCACCACAATGAAGGCCTGGAACTCGCCCTCCACCTTGATAAGAGCCATGGGTATGCGTTTGAAAACCGAGCTCCGGAACACACGGCATTCCACATCCAGCCTGCAGTGGCAGAGGCACCCGCTCTCTCAATCGACGACGCCGCCTGTTCCCGCACGAGCTAGCTCGCGTGGCCGCTACGTTCAGCATATTAACCTCGGGCGGTATGTATTGTCGCGTATTTTTGAGCGCGGCTGCAGCACGTGACATGTGTCAAAGGACGTGATCCCGCAGCCCCTGCGCACCGAGGCGATCTGGCCTCCAAATGCTCGCCGGGAGCGTCGGTCCATTCTCCCCTGACAGCGGCACAAAATCTTCGAGTCAAGCAGGATTCGAGCGTGACTTGAACGGATCATATAACATTATCGGCGCTGTATCGCTACCCGTAGGTACACGAGGATGGCATTCGGCACAGCTCAGCACCTGAAAATCTCTGGGACTTCCTCTTCTCGCAAGTCCCGCACGCCGCGCTCAAATGCTTCTAAAGTCAGGTCTCGCAGCTGCTCCATCACCGGGTCCGCAGGTACACAGTGGCGAGATTCTGCTTCGTCGGTGACTTGGCATGATACCTGGCGGAGGCTGTGGTAGAGCCCAAGACTCGGCCGACATGGGTGACGACGTGCTCGTAGAGACGCGAGACCAATCCTATCACCTCCCAACTGGGGCGGCCGACAGCAGCGCAATACTCGATTGGCCATTGCACACTACCAACCTCCTGCCAATGTTGAAGCTTGCAGCTCCTCGGGGAACTTTGGTGACGGAGAGGCTGGCTGGCAGCTTGAGCGAGGTATGGAGACGGCAGCCTTGCACGAGTCTGGGCGGAACTATGTGTCACCCCGCTGAGATGATGTCGGTATCCCATACTGTAGTGGCGCGTCTCGCCGCCGCAACTGTCCAACGCGAAAAACTCCGAAACCAGCTGCCATTATAGTCCGCGTGGCGCGCGTGCGCCGATGACTGCGCTTCGCGGCGGTGCCTGGCCCCTCGTTTCGCTGCCTCGTCGAAGTCGAACTAAAAGCAGCATCGTCGGCACAAACGCCCAATTGCATGTACACCTGTCCCTATCGCACACTTGCAACGCCGCTGCACGGTTCGCCCCACTTACTCTCTTTCGCAGGCGCTGCGGAAGGAGATGGATTGCGCTGCTTCCGAAGTGGGCACACTGCCGGATGAAGTGCATGTTACACCGGACGGAGGCGTCCTGAAGTCTGTTGTTAGGCAGGGCTCCAACGATGATCTCTGCCCGTCCCTTCACTCGCGATGTCTTGGTGAGCAAAGATACCGTTGCTTAAAGCATTTGGCACCCCTATCTGCATGCAGGCAAAATGCATGACATTCCTCAGGCTGTGGGTTTAATGGTGCGCTGCCCGACACGCAGTGCACTACAAAGGAGTCATAGCAGATACGGGAGAGACGTTCATGGTAGGCCATTGTTCCTGTATCCCATGCTCAGAGATGCCTTGAGGCCTTGCTGGATCGTAGGTATGCTGTCTTCCACATCGAAATATCTAACATGTTGTTTCATGATGATGCCGATCGCAAAGCAATCTGGTCATTGCGCCTCCCCCACGGAGATGACTGCTGTTGCTGCTGCCATTAGCTCCCTACCGTCATTTTGGCAAGTAATCTCACTTTTATGTGGCTTGTGCAGGACACGCGTCAGGAAGCGGCGGCACCAGCTACTGTTGTTGCAGGCAGAGGTTGCACAACTGGATTCCTGCAATATATGGATGCCTGCTGCTGCTGCTGCTGCGTCACTTTGCTCATCCAGGGAATTGATCAGGCACTAACGTGCTTGTGCCCATCTGCCAGTCACATCGGAAGTTGGCACAGGACTGTCGGCGGCACTGATGCACATGCGACGCGGGGAGGTCGCACGAGTCCGGTGTTCGGCTCAGTACGGATACGGGTCGAAGGGGAACTTCTCCTTCCCCTCTGTCCCCCCTAATGCAGCTTTAGTTTATGAGGTGGAACTGCTCAGCTGGGAAGAAGCTGACGACAGCATGGAGGTGCGTCTAAACTGACCAACTGCTATCCTTCACTCCATACCTTGCTGCAAGAGGGCGGCTTATAGACTACGCCATGCACACCTCTGCCCTTCATGTGTACTCACCGGCATTTACAATGCGGGAATGTCCCATGTTGCGTAGGACCCGCGTGAAGTGGTATTCTTTGAGGATAAAGTTGAGGCTGCCGAGCGGCGAAGGCAGCAGGTCTGTGTGCAGCTCTGTGCGGCGCTTTGCTGCACGCGTCTTAGGATGGCAATCGTTGCAACCACCGTCGGCCTTCTTGAACCCCCTTCAACCTCCCGTGTCTAGGGTAACGACCTTTACCGTGCTGGCAACGTGGTAGGTGCTCTCAGCAAGTACACGATGGTACGCCCTGCAGAGTCTGTAGCCCAGGACATGTTTGCCTGCTCGGCTGCCATGCCGTTCCTGACCTGCACTTGATGCTGCTTCTTGCCAACGGCGATCCCGTGTTGCGGAGTCAGGCGCTATCATTCATCCCTGAGGACATGCTCATGCAGCTGCAAGGATTCATGAGAGGTTGCCGTTTGACCGCTCGCTCATGGCCATGTGCAGGCTGCGCAGATGCCCGGCAGAGGCAGCTCTGATGCGCTTCCCCAATGCCCGTAGGTTGCCTGGAATGTCAAACTTCCGATTCTGTTAAACATGTCAGCCTGTCACCTCAAGCTCCAGGACTGGGAGCATGCCATTCAATGCTGCGACCAGGTATGCGACCTGTTTGCAGTGAATCCGGTATGATCTGTCGAGCTGGCGAGGGTCCCGGATGGCTTCACAAATGCATGTTTACTAACCTTGCCTATGGTGTGTCTCCATGGAATTGGAGGCCCTCGACCATGACGCAGACAATGCCAAGGCTTTGTTCCGCAGAGGGTGCGCAAAACAGGTAATAAAGACTAGATACGTTGTTATCGCACACCTTCATCCAGCGTGGATTGAGCGAGGCGTATAGCTAGTATGCCCCCCCGCCCCCACCCACCCACCCACCCATCCCAACCTTGCGTTACGCAGTCCCTCGGCCCAGACTGAAGCAGCTCGAAAGGACCTTGAGTCCGCAGCATCAAGGTACAAACATCACCACGGCTTTGGTCTGGTGCATGGTGTGTGTGAACGCCGCTCTGTGCGACGCCATTCTGAGTTATACTGTGGCTTTGTTATGCAATGCAGAGCGCCAAAATGATTCCGCGATAAAGAAGCACCTCCAGGTTTGGTCTCTTGTCATGATGGGGCGAAGGGCACACGCAGCAACCTGTGCTGACTGTGCTTGTGGTTGTCCCCAAGGCGCTATGTAGGGAGGAGAAAGCCACGCGCAAAGCCACTGCGCACCATGTTCCGTGGAGCGTTTCGCGCCCCTCAAGAAGCGGCGCCATCAGGGGCTCAGACGTCCACACAGGTGAGATTAGGTTTGCGGTGGAACGATTGCCTGATCACTGTGTATATCGCAAGTCACCCATCCACAGGCAAGAGGGGGGGGGGGGGGCACATTAATGTATGCCATTGGCTACTGACATCCTACACTGTGTATTTGGGACAGAGCCAGGGTGACTCAATGATCCAGAGGATGATTGCGATGCTGCGGGGATGGATGAACTTCTTTCTCGGTTTCCTGCCAAGCTGGATACCTCGTGTGTTTTAAAGAGCTGTGCTGCCTGCCCTGCAAGCAACCGCACAGATAGCGTCATCATGCTCGCATGTATGTGCTGTCGTGTAACTTAGACATCGCCATCAACAAAGCAAGTCTTCTGTTCCATGTATTGCTGGAAACGCAAACACCAGGCGGTTTATGTGTAGTTGTGTAGATTGTGAGAACACCCAGAGTGTCAGAGTATCCATCATCAATCGTCTTGTCATCAGCAGTAGCCGCCTGCCTCTGATATACAGGTGCCTCTGACATACACGCACTAATAATCCACCACTGAGAAAATGCCGTCCTTTCTTAGTCCCTATTTAGACGGGTACATCACGATTTTACAAAATAAAAGAAAGCATTGCGCCTGGCGGCGACCCCTGAAGTCTAGTG